>JARHVA010002908.1:0-42500 GCA_037957365.1 Torreya grandis
ACTCAGTTGACATAAGATTGAATTTTCTATTGGAAGTGTGAATTTTCTATTGGCTGTTGAAAGGGATTGGGCAATCTATATATATATAGTGAGAGTCTTGACATCCACATTAGTAGAGATAGCTGGTGACTCACCTGAGCTAAAGACCATCACTTGTTTCCATGTTTTAAAGCACCCAACATTGAAATGACTCAGCAGGAAATATACGACCCAATAGTAATAACTCTATACACTCACCTGAGCTTAAGACCATCGCTTGACTCCATGATTTGAAGCACCTAGCATTGAAACGACCCAACAATGATATGTTCTCAGGTGCATCAATTAATACATTTGTTTTGTTTTATATCCAAATCATTGCATATCAATAGCAAACATCCCCTCACAATATATGATATTAGGATCGATTTCCATCAAGAAGAATACATACTTCATTAATATAGCCAGAAGATATACATCTGTGTTTATCTGTGAATTGCAGATCTCTCCCCCTGCACCCTTTAACAAATCACCAACATACATATCCCCTATTTCAACCAAAAATCCTCATACAAAACCATATTTTTACCACTTAGATATTTGATCCTATATTAGGCTAAACAACAACAGCCTCCCAAAATGAATAAAATGGTTCTTCTAACATAAGAAGACTCAGAACGCCAAATATCTCACCCAATAGACTTAAAATCCACAGAGATAAGATATTGGTTTTTATTTGTAAGTAGACAAATTTAAAAACTTTGAAAATAAAGAAATGAAGGGAAAGTAATTTAACCAAGAACATGTCAAATAAATTCCAAGCACGAAGATGCTCCTGCATCATTCTTCTAAGGAGCAAAAGAAGTATTCTTCACTTGTTGGTTTTCTTCAGCAGTTCTTCTACGCTTTTGCCCAGCTTAAGGATGTCATTTTCAGTCAACCATGTTTCATCTTCAGTTGGTAGATTCTTCCACTTAGTTATATACCAAAAAATATTCTTTGCCCCTTGTATTTTTAACCATTTTTTTGTCTAAAATGCTCTCAATCTCCTTTGGCACTTCCTTTCGTAGTTGTTGCTCCCATTGGATAACTTCATCTACCCCTATTCCAATCTCTGTAGCTGGTTGTCCTTCCTCTTTGTATGGATATAGATCTGTAACATTAAATATTGGAGAGATTCCAATTCCTTTTGGCAATTCTATTTCATATGCATTATTTGAAAACTTCCTTATTACCTTGCATGGTGCTATTTTCTTTACCTTTAGCTTGTTGTATTCCCTTTTTGGGAACCTCTCTTTTCTGAGGGTGAGCAAGAACAAAGTCTCCAACACTAAAATTGACCTCTCTTTTCTTTTGATCTGCCCTTAGCTTGTACTTGATGGTGTTTTCTTCAAGTTTCTTCTTTACCTGTTCATGCAAATTTTGCATGGCATTGGCAAATTCTTCTGCATCAGCACTCCTTGTCTCCATGCTACTTAGATTTCTTAACTCATACACACCTCTTAGATGCATTCCATACATAATTTTTAAATGGGCTCAATCCTGTACTTTTGTTAGGAGAATCATTATAGGCAAATTTAGCTTGTGCAAGTGCAAGATCCCATTGTTTTGGATGCATACTTACCAAGCTTCTCAAGATGTTGCCTAAGCTCCTATTGACAACCTCTATTTGGACATCAATTTGGGGATGATAGGCTGAATTGAAACTCAATTGTGTACACAATTTCTTCCATAAGGTTCTCCAAAAGTGTCCAACAAATTTGGTATCCCTGTCAGAAACAATGCTTTTAGGTAATCCATGCAATCTAACAACATCTTGAAAGAATAGATTAGCTATGTGAGTAGCATCACTTGTTTTTGAACACAAAATAAAATGAGCCATCTTTGAGAACCTATCTACCAATACAAATATGGAGTCATGACCTTTTTGAGTTCTTGGCAAACCAAGTACAAAATCCATGCTTATTGAATCCCAAGGCCTATTTGGAATG
Source organism: Torreya grandis (assembly GCA_037957365.1). NCBI lineage: Eukaryota > Viridiplantae > Streptophyta > Pinopsida > Cupressales > Taxaceae > Torreya > Torreya grandis. The sequence goes on from JARHVA010002908.1 coordinate 1,971, forward strand.
GGTAGTGTCTGGTACAAACCTATGTTTTGACTACTTCCCTTGGCATATTGGCATGTTTTACACCTTTCAACAAATTTCTTGACATCAGTACCCATACCTAGCCAATAGTAATGAGCACTCAATTGTGCTAATGTCTTATTCTGCCCAAAATGTCCTGATAAGCTACCACTATGCTTTTCCTTCAACAAATTCTCTCTCATGGAACTCTTGGGAATGCAAAGCTAGATACCTTTGTATAGCATACCCTCTTGGACCATGAAATATATCCAAGGACTTCTATCAACCCCCAATAGATTCATGCAACCTTCACATGGTTCCTTGAAGTCTAGATCTTCCTTATATAGCTCCTTCAAATCTTCAAATCCCAAAATACTTACTTGAGATTCCTGCATGATCAGATTCCTCCTGCTTAGAGCATCTACAACCTTGTTAGATTGTCATTTCTTATGCTTAATAGTGAATGTGAAGCTTTGTAAAAATTCAATCCATTTTAACATGCTTTTGACTCAACTTATTCTGATTGCTAATGAACTGTAAAGTATAATTGTCAGTGAACAAAACAAATTCTTTACACAAAAGATAGTGCCTCCATTTCTTCAAAGCCTGTACAAGAGCATATAATTCTTGATCATAGGCTAATTAATTCTTCTTAGCATCACTTAATTTCTCACTAAAGTATGCTATAGGCTTCCCATCTTGGCTTAAAACAACACATATTGTAGTTCCACTAGCATCACATTCTACTTGAGAAAGCTTATTGAAATCAGGCAAGGTTAGGATTGGTTCTTCAGTTACCTTCTTTTTCAATAATATGAAACTCTTATCAGTAGCCTTAGTCCAAAAAAAAACTTCTTTTATCACCTTTGATTGTATCTATCATTGGAGCAACAATTCCACTAAAATTTCTTATGAATTTCCTATAGAAGCTAGCCAAGCTGTGAAAGCTTCTTACCTCATATGTGCTCCTGGGTGTAGGCCACTCAAGTATAGCCTTAATATTCTCCTTATCCATCTTCAATCCTTCTTTTGAAATCACAAAACCCCATATATATCAACTCTATCTTCAGGAAACTGCACTTTTTAACATTGATTAGCAATTTATCCTCATGTAGCTTACTCAATACCATCCTCAAATGTTTCAAATGATCTTCCTTAGTTTGACTAAACACCAAAATATCATCCAAATACACTATCACAAACTTACCAGTGAACTCCTTAAGCACTTCATTCATCAGCCTCATGAAGGTACTTGGTGCATTGGTTAGTCCAAATGGCATAACTAACCACTCATAGAGTCCATCATTGGTCTTGAAGGCTATTTTCCATTCATCCCCTTCTCTTATCCTAATCTGATGGTAACCACTTTTCAAGTCTATCTTAGAGAAATATGTAGGTCCACTCAAATAATCAAGTAAGTCATCAATTCTTTGCAATGGAAATCTATACCTGATAGTAATATTGTTGATTGCTCTGGAATCTATACACATTCTCCAACTTCAATCCTTCTTAGGACTCGACACTATGGGGATAGCACAAGGACTTAAACTCTCTCTTACCAATCCTTTGTCTAACAATTCTTGAACTTGGTGCTTGATCTCTTCATTTTCCTTTGGTGTCAACCTGTAGGCAGCCTTGTTTGGAAGATTTGCTCCTGGAATCAAGTCTATGTGATGGCTAATGCTTCTCAATGGTGGTAACTCATTAGGTAAATCATCTACCACAATGTCAATGTACTCATTCAACATATCTTGAATCTCTAATGGCAAATCAATCAACTTAGTACTAGTGACTACACTCCTTGGCTTACCAATCACATCAAAGTTTACCTTTTCCTTCTTCATTTGATGTATAAACTCTTTACCTCTCACTATCAATACTTTAGAATTCTATCCTACAATAGAAACAACCTCTTCTTTCAATGGTGTAAGTGTATGCTTGATCACATCCTTTTCAAACATATATGTATTATGCCTTCCATCATGCATGGCCTTCCTGTCAAATTGCCAAGGCCTTCCAAGCAAGATATGACATACATCCATTGGCATGACATCACATAAAATCTGATCCTTATATGTTCCTATTTGAATATCTACTTTACATTGTTCACTTACCAGGAGTTTGTGTCCTTTTTGTAGCTAAGAGACTTGATAAGGTGTAGGATGTACCTCCTTCTTCAAGCCTAGTATCTCCACCATCTCAGTTGACACAAGATTGTCAGTACTCCCGCTGTCTATGATGACCTTGCAGCATTTCCACTTACTTTCACATGTGGTTATAAATAGAGTTTTCCTTTGAGGTGGTTCTACAACTTCTTTGTTTGGCTTCAAAAAAATTCTTTTCATCAAAAGAGACTCACCTTCTTCTGGGGTATCTTCATAAGCTGCTGCAACTTCTTCACTTTTTTCTTCACCTTGGGTCACATGTACACCCCTCTCATGGCTAGTAGAAGGGTTCTCTGGACACTCATATGCCCTATAACCTACATACTTGTTGCACCTAAAGCATTTTCCCATGAATCTTCCTCTTCCTCTTTGATATCCTTGGTATGGATTTCTTCCTCTTGGTGTATAGCTACCTCTTGAGCTTTGTGAGTTGTTGGCCTCTTCTTGAGATGTTTGCAACTGTTTTCTACCTCCTTGAGATCCTCTACCTCTATTGGATCTGCCCCTTCCTCTTGGGAAGGATGTTTATTTTCTTGTAATCTTCTCTTCAGATTTCAAGGCAAATTGATATGCTTCTTCAACTATCTTAGGAATGAGAAGACTAATTTCATCTTGAATGGAAAATTTCAAACCATTAGTGTATCTAGCTACCTTCTCTATGTCATCCTCAATATAACCTGATCTTATAATCAACTTATAAAACTCTTAACTATATTATTTTATAGACATCTCTTTTTGCTTCAAATTTTGTAATTGCTTAAAAAGATTGGCTTGATAATCTTTAGGCATAAACTTACCTTTCATTTTTGCTACCATTCTGTCCCAGCTTCTGATCTTTGGCTTCCCTTTCCTCCTCCTTTTTTCTTGCACTCCATCCCACCACAGGGATGCATGGCTCTTTAGCCTTGTCATGGCATACTTGACTTTCTTATCATCTTCTTCAATTCCTTCATACTCAAAGTATTTGTCTAATGTACTAATCCAATCAATTAATTCTTCCACATTCAAATTACCTTCATACATTGGAACCTCCATTTTTGGCTTTGTGTTCACCTTCATAATGGCTCTAATCAACCTATCTTTAGCTATTTCTTCTTCCACCACCAAGTCATCCTCTGGTGGCTCCTCTTCTCTATCACTGACTTCACCCATGTCAGTGCCTCTTCTTTGAGCCATTTCTAGGTCTTGTAGTCTAGCTGTCAGGTTCCTAATCTCTTCTACCATTGCAACCTATCCTCCAGGTCTCCTTCCTCCAGCTCTACCTCTGTTTCTAACTCTCATGGCCATCTTGCCTCTCCTTCACAAATCACTTTCTTCTTCTCTTTGACTTGGATCTTTAAATTATGCACAATCCCTTGGGCTCTGATACCAAAATGATGAACAATAATATATCCAATAGGGATAAACTATATGTTTTGAACAAACATTTAAATGATGAACATAAGTCTCTTCTAAACAGGGATAAACCATATGTTTTGACAAATTATTTTCTCAAATACAAAATATCATTTGGATTCTTCTCCTTTTTGGACAGTTTACTCATGAAGCATAAGACTAAAAACCCATAAATTCTTGGACAAAACAAAATTTTAGATGTAAAGAGAAAATTTGAATTTCTGGCCTATCTGGCTAGACTCTGCATACTCAGTTGACACAAGATTGAATTTTCTATTGGAAGTGTGAATTTTGTATTGGCTGTTGAAAGGGATCGAGAAATCTATATATATAGTGAGTCTTGACATCCACATTAGTAGAGATAGCTGGTGACTCACCTAAGCTAAAGACCATCACTTGTTTCCATGTTTTGAAGCACCCAAAATTGAAATGACTCAGCAAGAATATATGACCCAGCAGTAATAACTCTATACACTCACCTGAGCTTAAGACCATCGCTTGACTCCATGCTTTGAAGCATCCAACATTGAAACGACCCAGCAATGATATGTTCTCAGGTGCATCGATTAATACATTTGTTTTGTTTTATATCCAAATCATTGCGTATCAACAGCAAACAACCCCTCACAATATATGATATTAGGATCGATTTCCATAAAGAAGAATACATACTTTATTAATATAACCAAAAGATATACATCTATGTTTATCTGTGAATTGTAGATCTCTCCCCCTGCACCCTTTAACAAATCACCAACATACATATCCCCTGTTTCAATCAAAAATCCTCATACAAAACCATATTTTTACCACTTAGATATTCGATCCTATATTAGGCTAAACAACAACAGCCTCCCAAAATGAATAAAATGGTTCTTCTAACATAAGAAGACTCAGAATGCCAAATATCTCACCCAACAGACTTAAAATCCATAGAGGTAAGATATTGGTTTTTATTTGTAAATAGACAAATTTGAAAACTTTGAAAATAAAGAAATGGAGGGAAACTAATTTAACCAAGAACATGTCAAATAAATTCCAAGCACGAAGATGCTCCTACATCAATATGGATGGTCATTGCCAATATTTTGATGAATATTATCTAATATTTTCTAAGCTTCTCCACATGACACACATCTTAAATAGATGCCTTCATAATTTGTCCTATAGAATAATGCCTCTATTGATCATATAATTAGTAACCTTGAGACTTAAATCTCTCTTTTTATCTCTTTTGATTTCCTAAGGTCATGTTCCAGTGAGTAGGAATTGAATAATAGTTGAATACCAATCTTGTTGGGAGACCTGTGTTTGGTAGACCTCTTTGATGGTGATGCATGGGTCTAGTTCAATCATCAATTAAACAATGCTTTATCCTCTGAATGGTAGGTTTAATCTCAATATCAAATTCATACAACTTCACCATCCATTTACCTCTATGATCCTCTAATTAATTTTTTCCCAGTGTAAGCTTGAGAGAAGGATTTGGTACTATGGTGATGGTATTATTTTGGAGAATGTAGTGCATAAAATTCTTAACCACCTTGATAAGAGAAAAAATTTATTTGTCAATCAGAGAGTACTTTAGATTTACATCCTTCAAGTTAGTGCTCATAAATGCAATAGGATGCTCTCTTTCTTCCCCTTTCTATGTAAGTATGGTGATAATAATATGTTATGAGGTGAATGAGTACAAGAAAAAATCTTTAGTGAAATCTAGGCTTACCAACACTAGGGCTTGTGAAATAGCATTCTTTATGTCCTAGAAGGACTTCTTTTCTTTATGTGTTCACTCCACTTTGTCCTTGTTCTTGAGCATTGTCTTTAGGGGTTTGAAATTTTTTGAAGATCCTGATATAAATTTCCTTACAAAATTTATCTTTCCAAAAAAATATTTGAGATCCTTTTTATTGTTTGGAAACATTATTTTTGAAATCCCCTAGATCCTATCTAGGTCAATGGATTTTATCTAGGTCAATGGTAATCCCATATTTAGTGATAATATGACCTAGAAACTTGCCTTTAGTAATGTCAAATATTATCTTCTTGGGGTTAATTGATACCCCAAACTTCTTGCAGCTTTTAAATATGGACTAAAGGTGGTCAATATGATCAACTGTATTTTTTTAAAAAATAGTGAGATCATTCATATGTATAATTATGCACTTACCTATCATTCCTTAGAATGCATGGTCCATTGCTCTCTAAAAGTAGTTCCAACATTGATCATCCTAAATGACATTTATTTATATGTATATATTCCCCATTTTATAGTAAATGATGTTTTCATCCTATCCTTTGATTCGACTAGTACTTGATTATAGATTGATAATTTGTCCAAGAAAGACATCATTTTAGACTCACTCATAATTTGTATTACCTCATCTAAAGAGGGAAAAAGATAATTATCCTTATTTGAAGCTTTATTTAAATTCTTGAAGTCAACACTAAATCTGATTTTGTTTCTCTTTTTCCTAACTGGAACTAGATTAGCCACCCAAGTTTAATGTCTGATAGGAAAAACTATCCTAGCACTTAGAAGCTTCTCCAATTATTTCTGGATCAATGGTTCCAAGTTAAGATTAATTGGCCTTTACATTTACCTAAATGGTTTATTATTAGGCTTGAGAGGAATCGTATGGATGATGACTCTAGGATTAAATATTATTAAGTCATCATAGGTCCATACAATCACATATTTATACCTGATAATCAATTTCTTAAATTTTTGCCTTTCTTATGGTGTATAGCTTAAGCCAATATTGATAAATTGTGCAACCTTCTCATCACCTATGTTTTTTGAGCTAAATTTGGATTCATTAACCTTGAGTTGCCTTTGTGATTGGGTTTGAGAATCTATATCAAAGGTATTTTTCAAGGTGACCATTCTCAATGGGAGATGATTCTCCTTTAATTGGATAACACCTTCTTCATCTAATTATTCCTGTCATCTGTGGTTTCTTTCCTCATCATCAATTATTTGAGATTTGAACTGTCTCAAATTTGTCAAAAATTAGGAAATTTATTAGTCATCATCAAACACTTGAAAATTTTAAACATTGACTGGTAATGAAGGACAAAGTACAAGTTCAATGGAGAACTTATGGACTTTTGACTCTTGTAAGGGTTCCAAATTCACTACTAAAGTGACCAATAAATTGACAATTCCATTTTGTTCTCTCAAGATAGCTACTATGTTGAAATATTCAAATGATTCACTTAGATCTCAAGCTCTATGCTTGTATTTATTCAAATATGATAATTTACATTGATATTTATTTCTAATTTGGTTAATAATAAGTTAAAAATCTCTATATACTAGCAGTTATTTAACATTGCTCTTGAGGGTAAACTACAATCCTAGAATCAAGGCCATATATGCTGCTATGTTGTTGGTACATGGGAATTGGAGCCTATATGCTACCAATAGTTTATTCCCTTTTAGACTAACCAACTCAATACAAATGCCTGACCCTTACTTGGATCTTTCTCTATTGAAATGGAGGGTCTAAGTTAGGAAGGGCCCTAAATTTCTTCCCATGCTTCATGTTTTATGATAATGTATAAATTCCAAGACTAGGAGATTTATAACTTACCTCTTCATTGAAGGTATTGTACTTCATAATAGGATGCTTTATCCTTGGCTCTTGGTCGATCCTGATCTAGTTGTCTATGCCTCTCCAAGGTAACCAAATATGCAAAAAGTCCATGGAAATATATCCATTTAACATTTTTGACCAATATCTTCTCAATAATAATCCATACCCTTTAGGAATATCCACTACCAAGATGTCAATAGTCATATGTACTCTAAGTTCTGAAGCAACCCAAATTCTCACATCATTAAGTTATCCCAATATAGGTAATACTATTTCATCTAGTTATGACATAGTCCTCTTGGATGGATTTGGTGTTAAACCAAGCTTCTAACAAATGGAATTTGACATTACTATTATTAAAGCTCTAAAATCTACTAGGAAATTATGTGTATTCTTGCCAAATGCTTAAATGGTCAGTAAGAAAGGAGAAATCTTAGGATATCTCTTGTATATAACATTTGTGTTAGTTGTCTTGGATTTTCTATAGTAGACTTGCCCATGATGGACTTCCATAAAATCTCTTTCTACTCTGTCATTTGTGATAGTTCATGAAAAGTGATATTGGCCATAATTTTCTTCATATCCTCAACAATATTGTATCCTCTTTTATTATTTTCTTCTCTATGTTGAGGTTGATCATTCCCTTTAGGGGGAGGAGGATTATTATCAGCTTTAGGATTTGGAGAGATAACTATATTATTAGGAGTAGAAGTAGTAAGAGGCTACCTATTCCTTAGATTATAATTGTTCTTGTTGACTGCTGAAACACTTGAACTTCATTAGAATTATCCTCTAGAATATTTTCATCTTCATTAGGGAAGGAAAACTCATAGATATCAAAGACTATAGCTAAAATTGAAGGGCCAAATTCATGAGGGATATTTGGAGGATTCATCATTTGATCTTGTCTAATCATTTCTTGTGGAAGATTTCAAAGGATGCACAAAAATTTATACAATCCAACTCTCCATGTTGTGATGTGTTATGGACCCTGCACTAGTTGGGCAAAGATGTTTCCATGATGTTGATTTCTGGTAACTTATTATACTTTTTTTGTTATATATTGTTATTGGGCCTATTGAATCTTGGAAATACATAATTATTTTTGTAATTATGATTATTGGTATTACCCATATTCTTCTACATATTTAAGAAATCATTGCTCAACTTCTGTACCATTCTTTGTATAAAATTCAATTCAACTTTGTTGGAGTTAGAACCCTAAGTGACTATAGTATTGTTGTGATCCTGATGTTGATTCTATTTGTGGCCATTCCTTTATGTCTACTTATTTAAGAAATCATAACTTTGATTTGTTGTCTCTTGTGTCATGGGAGGCAAAATGTATAATTAAATTTTATTAAATACAGGGGTGTTTTGATTTGCATGTGGAATTGTATTCAATGATGGGATTCCATTATTGAATTCTTGGCTTTATAAATTATGAGGGATAAGTTATGGATTGAGCTACTTATCTATGTTGATAACTTCCTATAATTCTAAAGCTAGAGTATTGACAGTGGCATCTCTTCATAAGAACACTACAATAATAGGATCTAGGGAATTCTTGTATATAACTAGCATCATATTCTTGTCTGTATTATATGCAATGTTTAGTCAAGTGTACATATTCTAGAATCTATCATCAAATGCTCAGATTGATTAGTTAAGTTCCCTCTTTATGCTGGTAAAGAGCTGATATACCAAGCTTGGATTAGTCACTTGTCTAAATTATTCAAGGAATGTATTTTGACACTCATTCCATAATGTGATGGAATTTTCTTGAAAATGGAGATACTAATTATAAAAAGAATCTTGTAGAGTAAAATGAAAAGGCCTGTATGCAACATCCTCATGGATGACATTCATTAATCTTAGGGTAGCCTTGAAATATTTGATATGTTCTTCTACCATCCTCCCACTTGAGGGGGAGAAGGTAGGTAAATACTTTTTCAAATATTTTGGTAGATCAAGTTGGTTCCTAGGGATGGTAATCACTAATCTAATTAACCAAGGTTGAGCCATATGGATATTGATAAGTGGGACATTTCTTATTGGATAAAGTGTTCAAGATCGACGTATCTTAGGGATGATAGGTATGGGCCTAGGACTGCTAGAATTTGATAATGGTGAAAACAAAAGATTAGCTTGGGATCTATACCTTATTCATCTCTCAAGTCTCTCGAGTGTAACTTTATGTACTAACTAGCCCTTATTTATTGGAAAAACACACTAGTATGCCCTCTTTCTAGTGCTAAATTTTTCTCTTTTGTTGATGTGGGTTTTATGCACACCTCAAAAAGTTTAAACAAGGTAGCCTCTAATGTTTTAAGATTTTTGTAGAACAAAATTTCACTCTAGGGCAAAAGTTACAGGTATAGGGTTAAAACAACTAGGTGGTGGAAAAGTAGGTTGAGATTGTGGGTTGTTTAACCAAGTTTTATAGATGGATGCATGGGTTCTAATAAAAGTTAAACCACTAGGTGAGTTAGATGGGTGGAGACTAGTGTTGAAGAATACAAAGGTGAACCCAATTGGGTAGAAAAAGCAAAAATTTTGGTGATAAGTTGGTTGATGGTTATAATAGACAGTGATATGGTTAAAGGGATGGACACTAAAAGAATAGAAACAACACTGGTGAAGGTCAAAGAAGGTGAAGTGACACTAAGTAGAATAACAAATGTGTGTACAAAAAGGAGACTAATAAAAAGTATTTGCATAGGAATGAATGTGGAAAGAACTAGAGTAGGGATGGAAGAAAAAATAGGTAATGACATCAAAGTAAAAAGGCCTAAGGGGGATATGAAAAGAGGACCCTTACTAGATGACTCACTGATGAGAGGTGCCTTGGATTTCAGTGCTTACAAGCTTAAGACCTTAGCTTGTTGTAATTCCTACTCATCCACCTCTTATGTTGGCTTACCTTTTAGTGAAGGTTGTGCCTCCTTGAGTGTTTGTATGGTATGGGTTTGAGGTCTATCCCCCTTTAGCTTCCTCTTATATCATTGTGTTGCTTTCCTAATTTGTGTATTTTTCATCTATTTGGGAAGAAGAGGGGTAATCATGTTGAAGGTTAGACATATTTAAGCCATTATTTCTTATTCATCATAAGAATCCAAGCAAATGATCCTAATATCTTCCTATCATGTGTTGCACTCAACTTGAGTCAGCTCCTATGTTAGCTCTTACTTAACCTTCCTTAGTTCAACAAATGATGCTTAAACTAGAGAAGTATATTCATCTTCTTCTCATATAGAGGTAGTGATTTATTTTTATTATTTTTATTCATGTCCTATAATAATTGGTGCCTCACCTATCAATTATTCTTAATATTGTGGTTGGTCTTGAGCCATGAGTAGATCTTAGGGATCTTGTCCCTCTTCTATTAGTTGCTGATATGGCCTGCCACTCTAGAAGTTGGAAGATCTCCATCCTGTTGGTGGTCGACCCTAAATTTTTCCTTGATAAGTGTGTGAGGGTTCAAATTATATTACACTCAATAGGTCCTCACTCAATCCTACTATTGTTTCTCTTTATTTCACTTATTCATCATCTTTAGCATTTAAAATTAGAAAATCATGGTTAAATAGCTCGTGTTTGTATGTGAGAACAAGGGTGTAAATCTTCTACTGGACTTTCCCATGGGGTCCAAATCCTTATGAAAGAGAGTGGGTAATGTATATGATTTCATTACATTTCTATCTTCCCTAAACTACCACCTTATGGTATATTACATCCTCATAATAATGATGTGGGAGCCATGGAAGGTATCTTTCTTATTCTTTGCCAGCTCCTCATCAATACCATTCCATATTTGATAGGTAATTTCTTACGTAGATACCTTATATAGAATGAACTAGGAAGATGAAGAGAATCCATCTTATGTCCAACAACCATGATGACAATGTAGTTAGGGTAGAGTCAGTAGTCTCCCACATTGTTGGCAAGTGTTATGGTATTGTTGGGTGAAATCCTAGCTAAAGATTGACCATAAATGGCCATTCAAAAATGAGGGTAGAGATCCTCAACAATCTTAGCAATGTTTCTAACATATGAATATATGTGAGAAAAAGATTAATAATCATAAATTTGATTCTCAATGACATCTGTGTTAGGATCCCATATACATTCAATATGTTTGTATACCATCCCCATGACTACATATAATAGATAGGACATCATATATAATTTTACCCCATGTGGCCTCCTATTTTTGTATAAAATTTGATCCTATAAGTAGGTGCTAATTAATTCCCCCAATGCATATGTACACTCCAAAGTACTGAGTAGGTCTATCAGGGGAACCCATTATAGATGTAATAAGTGGAACCTTGCATGGCCAAAGAGTCAATTCAATAGTGCCTTGCTTATATGGATCCTTATTTTAAAATAGGTAATGGAAACATAATTCTTGACATGTTCCTTTATAGTAAATTTTTCTCTAGGGAGAATCTACCTTGATAGTGCTCACTCCACATTATTAGCCTTATTACAGGTAATCAAAGTATGTAAATAAAATGTAACATATAGAGTAGGAAGACTCGAATACATGTTGATTGAATCCCCTAAGATTTAATCAATGATTGTGTTATTATTGATGTAGTAGAGGTAATCACCATTCGTTATTATACCCTCAAAGAAGAGGCCTCATAATAAGTCTATACATAGCATAACCTCTGACTTAGTATCTATGTAATGAAGGGCTTGTCATTTGAATGGGAACATGTCCTTTATAAATTATTTCTCCTAAAATATGAAGTATTATTCCAATGAAAATGAATCCAATTTATATACATCTTCCCATAAGGTTGAGTAATTGGAATAATGGTCATCAAATAGAGTCATATGAAAAATTATGTCTAAATACTCAGTAGAATCCTTGATATAGAACTTAGATGGTGTCAAGGGTCCTTTGTATGACTTGGATGATGATGTCATGATTGTGTGATGGATGCTAATATTCTTTAAGATTTTGAAAATGACATGTATTGAATTGAATTACATGAATTGAAAATCATTCTGGTCACAATTAGGGCTTTGGAGATTATTGAAGGCTAAAGTTTACTCGAGATCTTAAAAATTGAATGAGATGAACTTGGATAGGGGATCAATGTTAGTAGATTTCTACATTGATTTCTAGTTTGTGTGCCATTAATCACCAACATCTACAATATCATCACCTTAATTCAATTCAAACTTGACCACCCTATCCTAGTGTACATGCCATGCAAGATGCTTTGTCATTAGGGGTGCCACAATGTTTCCTTTCCTTTTTTTCCATTTGTCCTTATGTGGTCTAGTTAAGGGAAGTGAAACTTTGAATTCGAGCCCAAAATATCCTAAAAAGTATAATGTTCTTTGGAGAAATTCATTTTAAAATAATTTATCCCAAAGTCTCTAAAACAATAGTTGTTGAAGACTAAGTACTCTTCAGAAATATTTTGGTTCAGGTAGAAGTAGTCACATAGAAAGTTCCCAAAATAAAGCTTTTGAAGAGAAAGTTTCCAAAGTGAAGTCTTTGAAGCAAACCTTTTGATGAAAACTCTGTGAAACAAAGTTTCTTAAGAGAAATTTTTTGATTGGATCAAATTTTTCAAATGAAAGTTTCCAAAGTATAAGTTGCCAAAACAAAGCTTCCAAAGAAAATCTTTTTAAAGTGAAATTTTATGAAGATAAGGTTTCCAAAGAGAATATTTCTAAAGAAAACCTTCCAATGAAAAGTCTCCAAAATAATAGTTGTTGAAGTGAAAGTTTCTAACTTTAAAATCTTTCAAAATAAAGCTAATTTGAATACCTATCATGCAAAGCAATTCTTCCTGACTTTCCATTAATAGATTAGTTGGAATAAGTCATTTCAAATGAAAATAAGTATACCCCAATGTGATTTAATGTTCAAAACACTAAGTTTATATGGATAATAATAACCATCATAAGAACATAAATACCTAGATAAAATATGCATACTCTCTAAAAAATAAAAAGGGTCCCCACTTTTCAAAGAAAAATATAGGGTGGGGTGTGTTGAATAAAACAAAACTAATATTCACAAATATTGGAATATATTTATATGATTGATCCAATGGTTACCATGGAATTAATTGATCTATTTTTGGCTCTTTGTATTTTGTCAAACTAGATACATTCAAAGTTTTGTTGGAGGACATCAACCATGCCTTTGTAGGGCACAAAATTCTTGTCCTTTTTTTATACTGGTCTATAAACAAATTAATGATTAATTACAAATATCCATAAACAACCAATTGTTGAATGTTCCACTCTATTGTGAGGTAGAGGCCTAAAATAAGTTCCTCATATTATATGATATTATTGGTACATGTAAAAGTAATTTGAACTACCTTAGGAATGAGACACATGGGACATAACAAATAAAATATCTACTCTTGACCCATGTGTTGTGAAGGAACTATAAAAATATAGATTTCAAAGACACAAATCCTCTAGAGTGAATATATATTCATGTAGGAAATGAAAATTCAAAGGGTGGGTATTTAAAAAATGTGCCTAAATAAATTGATCCACAAGTGCTTTCCCTTTGATGGCCTTATGAGCAGTGTATTTAATGTCAAACTCACTAAGGAACATAACCACTTAGCTAAACAACCTATCAATGTTGCTTTGGAGAGAAGATATTTGAGAGGATAAACTTTTGCAATGATGAGGGTCTTGTTGTTCAACATATAGTTACGTAACTTATATGATGCAAAGACTAATGCTAAACATACATTTTTAATTGTTATATAACTATGCTCATTAGAAAATAGTGTCATGCTGAGATAATATAATCCACATTCCTTTCCTTGATCATCATGTTGGGCCAAAAGTTCCCCCAAGGCATGTCTAGTTATTGAGATATAGAGTAAGAGGGACTTTCCTGGCATTGGCAGGACCAAAACTGGTGGGTTTAAAAAATAAAAATTTAATTGTACAAATATGTATTAATAGTCAACATTACATTAAAATTTGGTTCCCTTATTCTAGACATGACTGAAAGGATGACAATGATCAATAAGCTATGAAATTAAGTAATGAATATACTAGATTTGGACCTATAAACTACAAATTTGTTTCAAAGTAGAAGGGGGAGGCATTTTATGGTGAGATTTACCTTAGTTGGATCAACTTTAGTTATTATATGGGAAATAATGGAACCTATTAGTTTTATTGATGTAACCCTAAATAAATATTTATTGGCGTTAAGGCACAAATTATATTCATAAAATATCTCAAAGATTCTTTGTAAAACTTCTACGTGTGTGACATGTGTTCTTGAATTTCATTAAATGTCATCAACATAGTCATCAATAATGTCATACATCATGTCATGAAAGATGATAGTCATTACACACTAATATTTTGCATCGACATTATTTAATCCAAATGGCATAACCTAATAACAAAATGTCCCCCATGGAGTGGTGAATGTTATTTTCTATTGGTCTTATGGATTTTTTTTGAATTGATTCTAGATAGAAAATCCATTCATCAGTTGAATCCATAATCATATCTATTTTTAGAATGGAAAGTCATCCTTAAGGCATGATTTGTTAATATCCCTAAAGTTAGTTCATAGATGAATACCTTTTGGGTTTCTTACTAATTGGGACAATGTTGGATATCCACTCTGAGTAATCAATGTTGGGTCATTTTATGATCCAAAGTATGTTTAATTAATTATTTATTTAGTTTATTAGGTTTTTTTTTGAGTTAGTTTAAATCTGTGTTGGTTTCTTTATAAATAACTCAAGTTATATTTTTAAAGCTTATATATGTACACAAATAATGGTATATTTTTACATTGAATATATTTTGAAATTATTTACTCTTGTTCTGATCCCTAATAGTGGTATCATAGCCTAGAATATTTCAAAAGGAGGATTACAAATTTGAAGAGCTTTAGGATGGCATTTTGATTCTATTGTAGGCCATGTAACTGAGTGATGAAAATATTTTCGTATGATTTTTCTTACTCAAAATTTGACATTGTCTCAAATTAACTTGTACAATTATTGAAATGAGGTCTTTACTCAAGGAAGTACAAATTGTGGATAGTGAAGGAGAAATCAACTAATCGGTAGGTGTAATTAAAGACAGTCAGATATCTTGCCATTTGTCAATGTAATCCACTAGTTCATAATTTCCTCCAAGTTCATGACAATGTTAGCTATTTTTTGTCACATAAATTTAGTAATTTGGTCATTTGTAACATTAAAAATTATAGTCTAAGGTTGTTGTCAAATCAAATCCTAGAATTAAGGATATTAGTGGAAATACTATGAACTATCTACAAATTACACATGGTAATTCACATTTAGAAGAAATCAAATAGAATTTATATGTAATGGAAAATCCTATTAGGGGCCCAACAAAGGAAAATGTGTAGTGAATAATTGGGTGACAGAAAAATATTTGGTATAAGTTTTACCATACGTAATACTTTTTTATTTTTCATCCCAAAAACCAAGATAAATTAGCATTTATTACATTTTATTATTTCAAATTGATTCAAGAAAATATCGGTTAATTACATTTTGTTAGTCACTTGTTCAATGAAAGGTTATGGGTTCAAAACTCATTGGTGTATCTTTTGATCAAAGTTATTTTTTTGATCTTATTTTTTTGTATAAAAAAGTTATAAGTGGTGGAAAAGGTAATATTTCTTAACAAGTCCCAGAATTATAAAGTTGTGATTGGAATATATTTGGTGGGTAAAGACCAAGCCCTGATAGTATTCCCTCTTTCTTTTCTTGATTGTATTTTTAGCACCATGGAAAAAAATTGAGCTTAATATCTAAAAATAGACACTTAACACCTAAAAACTATGAGGAATCGAGCATGAATATGGAAAATAAACTCCTTTTTAGTAATTTGTGGGAAATAAAGGATCAAGACACTAAAAAACCCACTAAACCTATAAAATTTATTGATTATCAAAAATGAGATAAGCATGCCCTTACTTTATTAAAATTGTCATGTTCTACACATGTGATTATTCATATTGAATTTATTAAAACTAGTGCATGGAAATAATGGAAAACATTAAAATATTTGTCTGACAAACAACCTACCTATAAAAAGATTGATCTCATAATGCAATGAGTTAATAATAAGCTTAGTATTGAAGAAAATGTATCATTATATCTATCTCGCATGAAAAATTTGAAATAAGAGTATTGTAATATAGGTGGTAAAATTAATGATGAAATGCTCATATTCATAACTCAAAATGGTCTTAATTATTCTTACACCAATTTTTTATAAATGTTTCCACTTAGTGATAGGCTTAGTAGTGCAACATTCAAGTCTATTTGTGAGCTATTAACTCAGTGTGAGTGATAGTTTGCAAAGGAGAAGAGTCCACCTACTGAATAATCCCAGTATACAAAAGCCAAGTTCATCACATGTATAGAGGTATTTTTACAAGCATTCTTGTAAACACTCTTTGAGACATTCTCCACATCATTCTAAATAGTCTCCAAAACATTCTCATTGGCACTCTCCAAGATATTCAAAATGCAAACATCACCATATGAACTCTTCTCACTCTAGTGGTTCTTCTAATGATTCATATTCTTATGGATCTTGTTAGCATAGGAAAAGCCTAGATGTTTCAATTGTGGTGGTATTAGACATATTATAGATGTATATCCTTCTTGATGACCCTGTTATACAGACAAAAAGAGAGTTGAATCCAATTATGTTGATCATTCTAGTGGTATATATTTTGGTTACTCCATCTATTTTTGGTATTCTGAGACTTCCTCTAATTAGGGGGTGTTATAAATAGCTAAGGTCTATGGTCCAGATGGACTTGACAACTTATTTTGAGTGATCAGTAATTCACCTATCTTTTTTGAGTTCTCAAGATTGGGATCTATTTTTTTAGCATTTTTTGGATTATGTTCTTGATTTATTCTATTTTTTATCTTTCTATACTTGATATTCATGAATTGAAACATATACAATTATTTAATTTTGTTTCTCTCATTTCATAGTTTCTCACCTCTCACTTGATAGGGGAAGAAGATATAGCATTTGTAGGTCTTTGATTAGTCATCAATGATAATACGATTGATAGGGGTTTCTAGCACTAATAGTGTTGAGGAAAGGTCATCAATAATTGTTGGACACTAGGGATATTGCCATACACAATATAGGTTGGTCACTTGGATGGGATTCTAGGTGAATCCTTATATGGATCAATGTATTTGGACAAGATTTTATTTTGTTTTACTGTAGTATATTACAATGATCACATGGGATGAACAAGCTTTGATCATGTTCATCATCTTTTTATGCCACAACTCATAGGGTGGGATTCTTTATGGAGAGGCATTGGTTCTCATTAGTATCAAGAGGTATAGTACACCAATTTTAGTTAATTTAGATTTTTTATTATTATTTTGGAGTTATTACTCCAATATTTTTCTTACCCATTTGGATCAAGTGGGAGTTTTTTGGGCCATTTATGATCCAAAGTTTGTTTACTTAATTAATTATTTAGTTTATTAGGTTGGTTTTTTGAGTTAGTTGAAACCCATTAGTTAGTGTCTTTATAACCAACTCAAGTAATATTTTTAAATCTTATGGATGTACAAAAATAATGGCATGTTTTTAAATTTATTATATTTTGAAATTATTTCATCTAGTTTTGATCCCTAATAATCAATTGGGTGAATGAATTCTTCCTCCAATAATTTTTCCAATTCTTTCTTGACTAGAATAATGTTTTAACATTTTAGGAATTGGTGCTTGAAAATATTATGTTTTTTAAAGAGAAGAGTAGATTAAATCAGGGGAAAAATATGCAATAAATACAACCATTTATTTGTTATAGAATTGACTAGCTTTGACTTTTCTAAAAAAATCAGTACATAGTGCAAGCAATAACTTAGCTAAAAAATAATTGTTACAAATGGTTTGGGTGATATAAATTGAGATGGAAGTTGGTTTGAGTGTCATAAATTACATCCCAATGTCATAACCCTTCCTAGATAGTAGCACCATAATTGGACAGTAACACCATTATTAGAAAAGTGGTGGTAGTTTCTTGATATTAGTGGTAGTGTCCTCTATACAAGACTACCTTGAGCTTCTGAATGCACATGTGTCTAAATATATGAGTTATATTATTTCATTCATACATTCTGAAACCTTATATTTTTATTGTAATGATTTATTTAGTGAGCAAACCCTAATCTTCCTTGTATCTAGGGAATTTGGTTGGCATGAGCTGAAAAGTGCATTTGTTAGTAGGGTAGGCTAGACATCCTCAACACCCCACTTTGAAGAGAGTTATCTACATACCAATACTCTGAAGAGGGATAAAGATCAATGTAGTTATCCCCACCTAAGTGATGGTGAAAATTCAAGTGATGCTAGTATAATAGTGGCCTTAAATGTGCTTGAGACTAAAAATCTAGATAATCTAAGCTTAGGGCTGTTGTACATGGTAGTATTCAGAAGTAGGGCAGAAAAAGGATTGATAACCTTAATTATCCATAAATTGTTCTAATTTTGGATGTATATTTTTCATTTGAATTCCATATAATAGTTAGAGGGATAAAATTCATGTATTCATATTATTTTAATGCTTTTTCAGATGATAAAAGAGGTCTAGGCTAACCCTAGGAAGTTTTAGTTTTGAAAATATATATGTTTGGGAAAAGATAGGGCAAAAGACATTAGTGGAATTTTGGTGGAACTAGATCCATGTGATGCTAATGTCCTTATTATGGTGCTAGTGTTCAGTTGGTAAAAAACTAGGCATGAAGGGACATGACTAGGAAATGAGGGTTTGGGGATACTTTAGGGCTAATTAGGGATGCATGTGGCCTACACGAAGGCTAGATAAGTGTGATAATAGGCTGTAAGATAGGTATAGGGATAATATAGGGATATGTAGTTTCAAGTAGCACTCTTATCACTGAAATACCAATTTTGGGTGATTACATTTGTGCCCCCTTTATTCTATAAATGCAACAAATAAAAATGACTAGGATAAAGGAAAAAGAAGCATACCTAAACTTACCTAGGAGGTGAAGCCCATGAAGTTGGGTTTGAGTATGTGAAGAATGATCCAATGAATGTCCTATAAGTGAAATGTGCATAAATTAGTCCTTAAGTAAGATATATTAAAATCAAAATACTAAATTGAGTCAAAAAGTAAAATTGATAAAAGAGATAGGAAAGAGGAAATAAATGAATGCACCTCACTAGGTAAGCGAACCAATGCATGAACTTGTTGACAACCTTTGTGTGTGTGTGTGTGTGTGTAGTTATCAATCAATGAATAACTTAGATAGAGATGATGGATTACCCAATAGTCATGTACGAATGGCTCAATAACTCTATCTAGTTTTGACTCCATCATTTCCCACCCCTGTTTGTTGGATCATGACCTATGATTAACATAGATTGGATTGATGGTGTGCCTACCCTTTTATGTATGTGGATCAAGAAATCAAGTTGGCTATGACTCCATCATTGCCCACCTATGTGTAGTAGATGCACCTAAAAATAAACTATGTAAAGTAACTATAAATGTCTAACTGATTATGTCATCTCTGTGGTCTCTTGGGTACATTAAGTAGCTTTGAGCCACTCAAGAATACCAACCATTATAAATGGAGAAAGGTATGAAAATGTTTTGTATCCTATAATATGATGTTAGGTGTATAGAGCATATATAATTACATGAAATTTATAATTCCATCTGATCAATTGGTGTGTAAGTGAGAATATAAAAAAATTACATCATGCACATGCCCTTAAATATGATATCTAAGCATATGGATTCTATATTAAGTTATAATAATACATATCTAGGTATCTAAACTAAATATGGGAATGGTCATGCCATACATGATGACCCAAATTTGATCAAACTAATATGAATCTAAGCTAAACTAGTATGAATCTAACCAAAACTGATAAATCTATAACTAAATATGTGCAAACCTATGCTGTACCTGCTATATTTTTTTGGACAATCTAGGTTATTTTGAAACTAAGGCCATTGGATAGTAGTGCCATTTTTGAAAATGTGGCACTAGTTTCCTAATTTGGGTGCTAGTGTCATTTTGGTCTAATTTCTATGTAGCTGTACTACTTTTTAGGTCACTAGTTTCCCATTGTATTTACCAATATTTGATTTTATATAACTGAGCCTGTGTGCTAAAAATGTACTATGAGTGAAATATATGATCCTGATCTCTATGACAAATCCATGTGAATGGCCCCTCTTTTGAGTGGAGTTGTTTAACCTGTTTAAGAGCTGTCTTCAAAATAAAACTCTCTACAAAATTTGTTTTAGTAAAAGCATATATGATAACTACATAATAATCCAATATAATGTGGATACATAACATTAGAATGTAAGATAATCTGAGCATAAGTATGTAATATAAGATGTATGTCATGTCTAACATTCACAAGGGTGTTAAGATAGATATAATAATGTATGTAATAATAAATCTGAGTAAAAACTAGGTACCTACCTAGGGGTATGGGGCATGATGTCCATCATGGCACCCAAGTAGGAAGGGTAGATACATGAGGTGCATCAAAAACTAGTGTGTGTAACAAGTAAATAAAAGTGTCATGGCCATGATGTATACAAAAAATCATACATACAAAACACATGAGGCATGCAAAGTAGGCCAAGGGGCTAAAATACAAGGGACATGGGCATATGTCATTAAATATGACAAAACAAGATATACAAGGACATTTTCAAATTTACACATATGCAAGAAACAAGTAAGTTGGCTAAGAGCCACATATACAAACATGTTCAAATGTTCTCATACATAATTAGGAAGTCACAAAAAAGATCATGGGCACATGTCCAAAGCATAAATACTGTGATAAGAAGTGGCATGGAGCCAAAAAATAATGGCATATTCAAATGCCCTCGAATAGAAGAAGTATAGAGATACAATCAAGTATAAACTAAGAAATATATAAATTAAATTATGCATGAATATGTAATGCAAATCTATGTAAGAGATAGGATGTAAATATGTTGAGGCTAAAGTATTAACTACCAACAAAAAATTTGAGTGAGAATAACATGATCAATATCAAGATATATTAATTCTAAAAATGGGATGAAGAGTATGGAAAGATAGAACTTGAAAATTGAAACTATTTAGAGGATGCCCCCAAGTGGGTGAATGTGTCAAGTAAAGACCCATGTATCGGTGTATATGCCCCTAATGGGTAGATAATGGCAAGTTTGGAATAGAGTAGTGGACCTGAGTCTTATAGTAATATGCAAATAATCGATGACAATAAGTGAAGCATGTGTGTATGATAAAACTAACTATAATAAGATAGATATCATATGTAGTGTCTAGAAAATATAATAAATGTAAACATAACAATGTGTACAATCTATAATTTTGTGTTTTTTGAGTAATATTTGATTTTTTTTGTGTTTTATGGATATAAGATATGTACAAAAAACATGAAAATGGACTATGTACAAAGAGTAAGAGAGAAGGTAACTCTGTACAAAAAAGGAGGAACAATGTTAACTATTGAGTCTCATGAGAGACTCACTATCCTTGTGGGATATGTCAAATAAGGGAACTGTGATGATGTATGTTGTGTGAAAGGGAAATTGTGGTCCCATAATATTTTGTATTGAGTGATCTATATATGGATCTACTTGTGTAGTGATGCAAGGAATTTGTGACACTGAATATGGTGCCTGATGATCTTTAGGGGTCTTAAGAACCCATTTGGTAGAATAAGTTGTAGGTGGTATAAGTTCCATGTGCTGAGAACCTAGAAAACCCAATAAGATTTTTCTCAATAAAAAGTGAATAGAGGGAGATCATCTAGAATCTAAAACATAACTTTGATGTAAGGGTCTCTCTAATGATGGTATTTATGGGAGAGTATGCATATGCATCAATACTATAGGAGTAAACCTCATCTAAACTGATGATTTTATTGAATTTAGTGGTGTATCAATAAGAATTATGTTAAGAGTTATAATTGGTAACTATGCTATAATTGGTCTCTATGATGCAACTCCCTATGGAATAGTTAGATGATACTCATATGGAAGACCCTCAAATGTGACCACCTAATTTACATGTATATATTTTATACATTTATGTATGATGGATGGGATGTCTTGTAGTTTCTATATCCATGGCCTACTAATAACATATCAAATGCACTTTCACTAGGTACTACTAAGAATCTAGTGGCCACATGTACTAGTCTAACTTGTAGTGGAAGTATAATCTCCCCGATGGAGCTCTGAATGTGACCATTGAAACCACTGATAAATGTGTCTATAGGTGATATATATCCTACTCTAAATACCCAAAATATTGTATAAATGTGATAGTGCACATATTAATGCTTGACCTGTTGTCAACCATAACACTTTGGATAGGATGATGATTTATGTAGGCTCATATAAAGAGTGCATATAAATTTTTATCATCATAAAAAATCTAATTCTTTGAGAAGGTGATGAGTGGTCTAACTATAAATGTAGTGTCATACATACTAATGATATTATGTAATGGGTGTGCCTCCTCTATAAAAATATGATATGAGGCTGGTGGTGGATGTGCCTGATATGTGTAGTGAACACTTGAAGTGCTCTCTACCTCATTCATTATGTGCTTTAAAAATGGATCTAAGGTTATATATAATCCATTAGTTTCTCTTTTTTGTACTTTTGGTGCTTCTATGGGTGTGCCCGCATCAATAATATTAGCCTAAATTATTTTTGTATCTTATGTCTCAAGCTAAGGCATATATTTGTTATATGGCCTAGTGCCCTATGATATTTTTAGAATGCATTGGAATCATAGTTATTTGGAAGATGTCATTTCATATCAACCTCTTTGATGGGAGGGAGAGATATGACATTACATTTAAGATCTGCTGTAAGACTTGTGCTGGTGATCCTAGAAGGTTGGTGAAGACTCTTCATGGAAGAACTAATAAAACCAAGTGCAAAGATGGATTTGAAGCTATGTTAACTATGGAATCTTGATCAATCTTATTTTTATTGGTTTTTACCTTGTATGGAGGCTTATTTGAATTCTTATTAGTTGATTTTGATCTAGTTGTATATTTTAGTTTACCCATTGATAAAAGCTTGACCTCTCTTTTTTTACTATGTGCCATATATTTGTGATTGTTTAAAACTTATTAAATAAGATAGATTCATGTAACACTTGTATAATAATCTATTTGGATATGTCCTAAAGATCTTCATCTACCATGGGGCTAAAAATTTAGCTAATGTAGTCTTATATTGTAAGACACATTTGGCTTTTGTTTTGATTATGCAAATTGAGCATATAAGATCTTATCACTGATGTTTATGGATAAGTTTGATAAAAACATGTCTACCAAAGGATCAAATGTTGTGATATATTGATTTTGTAGGTCATAAAAACACAAGTCATAATCCTTTAAACTACATGGAAACAACTTTGTGAGAAGCCAAACATTGGACATGTAGTCTAAACATGCTATGTAAAAATATCATAAATGATGATTTGGGCCACCCTGACCATCATATAATGTAAGATTATGTGCCAAAAATTTGAATGTCAAGGGAGTTACCACTATGTGGTGTGCCAAGGGTGCATGTAAGAGAACATTAGAATCCAAGGCATGCGATGGCCTAGTGGCTTCCTTATCAAGATATGGAACCTTAACTTGTAGAGTATGAACCTCATGAATAATTGATTTTAGATATGGAGTAGAGGAACTAGCCTCAATAACCATATATGTCACTAAAATTGGTTGAGTTACAATTATTGGTTGTGCTAGCTGAGTTGTCGCCACTATAGGTGTAGTAATGTTATTAGCCAGGGGAGTTGAAGATTGACCATTATTTGATATATTCTCAATTTATATTATGGCTTGTAAAATTTGTGCATGATCAAGGTGATGTTTATGAATTATATATTTTAATCTATATAGGATCTCATACTTATTGACAATTAGGTTTTCATTGTTAAGTGGAGGGAAAGTGTCCTGATTTACAACTTATGTATCATCTTGATCTTGATTATATTACTCATATTTGGATGAATTATTATTTAAATCCACATATTTATGGTTTGAATTATCAAAAATAGGAGTTAAAACAAGTACCTTATCCATGGTATAAGCTCTAATAATAGGAATATGAATATGCTCAATAGGTTTACCACCTAGCCTATCACTTCTTAATGGAAGAGAGATAAATTTTTTAAATGGCATATATTAAACAAAGTCAAATAGGGATGATAAAACAAAACATATGAAAATTAAAAAACTTAAAGTAACTAATGAAAATAGGAAAATTAAGGATACAAACCCTAAGAGAATCTAGGGTTTAGGGTGTGAGAAATGTTTGAATATTTTAGGACTTAGGGTTTGTAAATCATATGTTTGTTAAAGAGATGATTAAAATAAATTAAGAAAACAATATGAAATAAATATAGCAATTATTTTTTATATATTTGAATAGCTTTAAATTTTTAAAATAGAAATAAATAGTGCAAGTAATAACTTAGTTGGAAAACAACTGATATAGATGATCTGGGTGATATAAAATGAGATGGAAGTTAGTCTAAGTGTTTTAAACTAGATCATAATGTTATAAACCCTATTATATAGTAATACCACAATTTTAAAATCATTCCATTATTTTAAAAGTGATGATAGTGTCCTAATATTGATAGTAGTGTCTCCTGTATAGGACTATCCCAGGCTTCTCGGTGCACCTGTGTTTGGATATCTAAGGTCTATTCCTACATGAATGGGCTATGAAACCATGTATGTTAATTGTAATGACTAATTTAGTGAGAAAACCCTATTATTCCTTGTAGCTATGGCATTTAGATGGCATGGGCTGAAAAGTGTGTTTATTAGTAGGGTAGGCTGGATATCCTCAACACCCCACTATGAAGAGAGTTGCCTATGACAAATACTCTAAGGAGGGATCACTATCTAGGTTTTTCTCCCCACCTAATTTCTAGTGAAGGTGAAAGTCACTCTAGTATAATAGTGGCCTTGAGTGTGCTTGAGACTAGAAATCTAGATAATCTAAGCTTAGGGCTACTATAGATGGTAGTATGCAAAATTAGGGTAGAATAGAGATTTATAACCTTAATTTTGTATAAATTATTCTAAATTTAGATGTGTATTTTTCATTTGATTTACATATAGTGGTTATTGGGATAAAATTCATGCATTTATATTATTTTGATGTTTGTGTGGATGATAAAAAATGTCTAGACTGACCCTAGGAAGTTTCAGTTTTGAAAAGATATCCATTTGGAAAAAGATAGTGTAACAAACATTAATACCATTTTGGGGTCACTAGCTCCATGTGGTGCTAGTGTATTTATTATGGTGGTAGTGTCCAACTCTAGACATCAAAAAACTACACATGATGGTTCTGAATGTCAAAGTACCCTTGGATGCCCAACCCACATAAACCCACCTTTAACCTTGACTATTCACATTTGACCCTTAACCCAACCTAACCTTTTTAACCCACCTTGACCCTTCACCTCTGAACATTTGACCATCGATGGTCCCTGTAACCATTGACTATTAGGTCCTTGCCTCCTGAACCTTCAAACATTATCAATGTGCAAGTTAACACATCAAAATTTAATTTAGCCAGATTATAATGCATCTGCCTATTAAATTTAGGTAGTAATCACATCTCTTCCTTCTTGCCTATAAAGTAAGGAGGGTAGGACCAACAAAATATCT
This sequence comes from Torreya grandis, assembly GCA_037957365.1. Classification (NCBI taxonomy): domain Eukaryota; kingdom Viridiplantae; phylum Streptophyta; class Pinopsida; order Cupressales; family Taxaceae; genus Torreya; species Torreya grandis. The sequence continues at coordinate 27,901 of JARHVA010002908.1, forward strand.
TGGATAATCATTCTCCAAATCAATCTCTCCAACTATCAACTCTTAGGACTAATTAGCAAGGGCCTTTTATTTTCAAGTTTTCATTCTTCTAGCATGTCTGCAGGGACAACATAAATCTAGAGTGATACCAAAATCAATCTAGACTTCATCAATCAACCAGCTAACACTCTACTAAATTTGCTCCAAACTCTTCAGCAAGTCAACAACCTTCCATCATGAGCTAAGTATTTATTTTCATGTATTTATTTTACCTTGCTCCTATTTAAACAATGTTGTCTAACCTCCAACCGATATATCATGCTTTACTTGAACTAGACTTTTAAATAGTAATCATTGAAAATTATTATGTGAACCCTTTTGACCAAAAAATAACAAGCAACAACCAACCACCAACCTCAACTAAAACCCTATTTTCTTGGCCCCTATCATCTCAAAGACCAAAAATAATAAGCTAACCTAACCTAAACATTTATTTAATAATTTAGCATTTATCTTAATGTTATTTTGTTAGAAAACTATCATTTATTTTAAAAGGTATTTATTTCTTTAAATCTAGTACTTTTATGTTATACAACCTTTCTTTTCAACATTAACTTATATCAAAATGTGGATTTAAAATCTCCTAGATAGCTCATGCTTCTTGGATTTAGCTTGCCAGATAATCCAACCAACCTACTTAACTAACCAACCCTTTTCTAATTCTTTCTTATTGTAGGTCATCTTCCTAAGCCAAAGAAGGGGATATACAACCATTTGGATTAGGGAGTGTACACCTATCCAGGTTCTACCAACATCTACCCCTCTTTCAATTTTACCTTTCTTCTATAAATAGATAAAAATCAAAATTTGATACAAACATTCTGGCATGCCTGATGGGACCTAGTTACATCTAGTCCCCTTTTATTTTTTATTCTATGCTCATACAATGAAATTAAAATTTTCTTTTGGGTATAAAATTAACTACATACATTGATTGCTTACATGTTTAACTCATTTAGTTAAATTAAAAATAAAGTAATCAATCATAGCTTCACCTCTTTATCACACACCATACCAAACCACTTATAAATCAACACATCTTAACACCTAACATAAGGCCTAACTAGGATTTGATCACCTAGCAGTAAACCTTCACCCTTTGGCTATCTTACTTAGACTATGCTACCAAGAAGAGAAATCAAAACTTAGCTCTCAGGTTGAGTCTAAACTCTAGAAATTAGTATATGCTGGATGAGCACCTGACACCCTTATCACTACAGTGTGTGAAATGAGGGAGTAGGCCCCTACATCAAGCTATGTACTGACTTTCAATATATATTTTGAGAGACATAAATAACCTAAAACCAACCATAGACTTCTCTTCTAGTACTTACTCTACAAGCCAAGTCTTCCAACATTCTTTCTAACTTAAGGCATAATCCAAAAGAGAGACTAAAAATAAACCTAACAGGTAATGTACTTTAGTGTGTGTTTTGCCTTTTTTTACTTTTTCTTATTTTCTCTTTATTTTGAGTTATGAGAAACCTACCTCCCACCATCTTGCCTCCATTGTCTTATCCAATGGGAAACTAACCTATATTCTCTTTTGGAGATCCTAACTTTATTAGGATCTTGGAGAACAACCATCTCACCTTATAGTGATACCTTGCATCATGAGCCACTTATGATCCTAACCTTACCTAAAACTAACCTAACCTCATCAACAACCAACCCAAAATCACCCAAAATGAATCAAACACTACCTGTCGCCCATCAAACCTCAACTACAACTAAGAAAAAAACTATCAAATACCACCTGAGCTAGTTACAATGTTAATGGACTAGATAATCAAGGTAGATTCATCTATTTATAGTACCCATGACCAATCAAACCTCACATAAAACCAATCAAATCTCAAATACAACCAACCAACAACCTATCAATGACCATTTAACAATCATCATATCTAAGCAACAACCCATCAACACCAACTTAACAATTATCATAACCAACCTTAAATTCAACCTATCCAACCTTATCAACTATTGGGTCACCTATCCAAACCATCACATCAACTACCCCAACCCACTTTGAGGTAACCCTCTTTATCTCAACACCAAGATTTGGTCTATCCTCTTTTCCATCCAACCAATAACTATCAAACCAACCCATCGTATCAACCTTACCCAAGCAAACCAACCCACCTAACCTATCAATTTAACCAAACCTATCAAACCAACTAACCTCATCAAACTAATTGATTAGCTCATAAAATCAAGATCAATCTATAATTGAACCTTTTTTTTCACCCATTATTGTGCACACCAATAACAAAATCCCTCAAAATAATGAGGTCCATCCATTATATTTGGTTCTTAGTCAACTTATAACTAAGGAAACCATAATCCAACCCTTAACCAAACCACTTGTTAACTAAGTGGAACCTTCTCAACTTTCCTTTGAAATCACAATCAAGGAAAGTAGCCCATCTCTTCCACTTACCCATGTGGAACCAATCAACCAACCTCTTTCACTTATCCATGTGGAACCAACCAATCAACCTCTTCTACTTACCCATGTGGAAGTAACCAATCAACCTCTTCCACTTACCCATATGGAACCAACTATTTGACCTCTTTCACTTACCCATATGGAACCAACCAATCAACCTCTTTCACTTACCCATGTGGAACCAAATAATCAATCTCTTATACTCACCCATGTAGAACCAACCAACTAAACTTTTCCACTCACCCATATGGAACCAATCAACCTACCTCTTCCACTTACCAATTTTTTGGAAACTACCATTAACCCTACTTCACCTACCATCAACCAAACCAAACCTACCATTAACCCAACCACACTTACCATAAACCTAGCCTTACCTATAACCATGAACCTAACCTTACCTCACCAACCAAACCAAATAATCAAACCAACCCAACTAATAAACTAGCTCACCCATTTATCTTACCTCTCTCAGTCAATCAAACCAACCTATACACCAAATCTATCAACCACAATTAACATACCTTTTAACTCAACCATAACCATCCTATCTAACAACCCAAACCAAGATCAACCCATCAAACCTACCAAACCTAGCCTAACCTACTTAAATTATATTCAACTACATTTTCCTCACCTTGGTGCAATATAAGAAATCCCACTTGAACCAACACTTACAAATTGAACCAACTAACCACTAACACCTAATGACTAACAACTAATAATCTCTTTTGGGAGGTATATGAAGTCATCTTCACCCCTCCTAAACCCTCTTATTAGCCAACACCTCACCTTGGAATCATTTTTCCATCTTCAACCATCCATGGAAAGATAAAATTCGGAGAAACTTTTCCTCTATAAGGCTTTGACCATTTATCAACCCAAATCATAACTTAACAATTAACCAAACTAACCCTTGGAATTTTTTTTCCTCAACCCATCAACCAAACCTAACAACCAACTAACCCTAAATTGTTAGAGATTACCTTTCTCCTTCACCCAACCAAACTTATTGAAGAATCACCTTCTCCCCTACCTAATGAAGTCACCTTCTTCACCAACCTACCTAACCTTTAGAGATTACCCTTCTCCACTTTACCAACCATTTATGCTTTTTTAGGATCACATCCTACTTTGGATACCTGAAAACTCACCAACGAACCACCTTACCTTAACCATGAAACCATTGGAGATTACCCTTCTCCATCAATCAACCAACCAACCAAATGAATTTAACCTTAGTCATTTTGGGCCACCTTTTTGACATTTTTTATGATCACCAACCATTTGGGAGTCACCTTCTCCCAAAACAATTGGAGATTACCCTTCTCCACCAACCTATTTGGGAGTCACCTTCTCCCCCAACATTTGGAGAGTACCTTCTCCATCAACCTAACCTAAACCAAGTGATACACCAAATTGGGGAAACCCATTTGGACACCACCAAACCTATTTGGGAGTCACCTTATCCCCTAAAAATTGGAGATCACTCTTCTCCACCTTTTCCCCCAACCATGAGAGATTACCCTTCTCCACCAAACTATCACTTAAACAACCTCACCTTTTTATCAATCCAAAACTTTTCCACATCTAATAAAGTGTTAGAAACTAATTGGGAGACATCTGCTCTCCTAATTAACATCAACCATTTGTGCAAGCATGGATTTGGGGCATATCATAACCTCAACCTCCTCAAATTCTTTTGCATTTACATGCTTGCTCTTTGGTTAAACTAAGTTCTTTGTCATCTTGTGTCTAACTTAAGCTCATCACTTATTTTTAATCACTTTCATCTCCTTATTTTTAAGGACAATTTATTAAAAATAAGATCATGTGATTATTCATCATAAACTTATTCTAATCTTAAGGGTGGATACCATGGATATACCCATGACATGATCCTCATGGTACTTTCTAACTTTTTAAGGATGGATTTCCATGGTTGTTATCACTTAAACCACCTCTTTTACTGATCATCAACCTCCTTGTGTTATAGATTTTCCTTCATAAATTAAAACCTTAGGCCTACATAGACAGTCTATGTCTAAACCAACATATAAATAAATTGGGATACGAAACTATCACTTGGGTCAACATATCTAGCATTCAGACTGCTCCCTTCAAGGACAACTTCCCCAAAATAATAAAAATTGCTTAAGGTAGGCTTCTCCCTAGAAGGATAACTATCAAACATGAATAAATCCAAACTTAGACCACTCCCTTGAAGGATGGATAAGTCAAATTTGTCAAAATAATCATTTGAAGCTTGCTACATTGATTAGCTTCCCAAACATATCAAACTAAGCAATAATAGACCTATATCAAAAAAAATACCAATTAATCCCAAAAAAGCTATAACCAGCTTTCATAATAACATTAATAGACTTCTTACATCGATCAGTTTGTACCTAGCATATGACATGGAGTTGTCTATCATGGTTCCTAGGTCACCTACAAAAGAGGCAAGTCATCCCCATAATAAGGCTACCCTACCTATCACCCACTACCTATCATCAATATCCCTTTTTATCCTCCATAAATTAAGGAATTTTTTAGCTTACTTGACATGATGTGATTAAGCTACCTTTTTTTTAACCATCAAACTAACAATAAAGTAAAAGCATGATAGGGGTTTATGTTCATAATCCCACCCATCTTTTCATCATGGTATTTTTCAATTAGAGCGTTTAGTCTCCTCATCCTTATACTTTCATGACTACTTGGGAAGGCATTTCTTCCCCCTTGTGTATCATTGAAACCAACCCATCAAACTAAATAATCAGTGAATGTAGTGGAGTCACCTTATCCACCAACCTACCTAACCTTTTGAGATTACCCTTGTCCACTTTACTAACCATTTGTGCTTTCTCAGGATCACATCCTACTTTAGGTACCCAAGAATTCACCAACCAACCACCCTACCCTAACCATGAAACCATGGGAGATTATCCTTCTCCATCAACCAACCAACCAACCAAATGAATTTAACCTTAGTCATTTTGGGCCATCTTTTTCATGTTTTTTACTATCACCAACCATTTGGGAGTTACCTTCTCCCCCAACCATTGGAGATTACCCTTCTCTACCAACCTATTTGAGAGTCACCTTCTCTCCCAACATTTGGAGAGTACCTTCTCCATCAACCCAATCTGAACCAAGTGGTATACCAAACTGGGGAAACCCATTTTGATACCAAACAACTTATTTAGGAGTCACCTTCTCCATCAACCCCAACCTTTAGAGATTATCATTCTCTAACCTAACCTTACGTTAACCATGAAACATTGGATATTACCCTTCTCCTACCAAACCCAAACCAAGTGGTACATCAATTGGAGAAATCCATTTGAAATACCACCCAACCATTTGATATCACCTTCTCCATCAACCCAAACCATTAGAAAGCACCTATTATTCAAACACCAACCATGAACCATTAGATAACACCCTCTCCAACCAACCAACTAACCATCTGACCATGTCTACCTCAATGTTGGCCATTTTTGACCCAAAGTATTCACATATTTTGAGATGAAATTACCTTGGTCCTTTTTAATACACAAATTACCTTTCCATGTTGAAAATTTGAATTTGTACCACCTCATGCACAACCAACCATTTTGCGTCTTTTGAGAAGCACTTCCTACCTTGGATACCTATGAGAGACTAACCTTGTTTAGGAGACTTATAAATTAACCTAATCATCTATGCCTAACACTAGGGCCTAGTTACCCTATCACTTATCCTTCTAAAACTAAACTTATTTCAACCAGCCTTGGTAGCTTAGTATATGCATGATCTTGACTATCACACTTAGTCACATTTTGTACACATCGTTACACCTTAATACCAAACCTTACCTACCACCCTTGTCACCTACCTTCCCATCCACTTAACCACTCATCAAAACCAAACTTGATTATATTTTACCTTATCAAATCCTAAATTGAAGGGGATCACATCTTCCCATACTTAGGACAACCAAAACTTTGATCCATAATCCATTTTTATTTTATAGCTTACTGATACAAACTACATAACAAAAAGGGGCAAAATGTAGACACCAAAAAACTACACATGATAGTTCCAAATGTCAAAGTACCCCTAGATGCCCAACCAACCTAAACCCACCTTTATAACTCACCTTTAACCTTGACCATTCAACTTTGACCCTTAACCCAACCTAAGTTTTTAAACCCACCTTGACCCTTTACCTCTGAACACTCAATCATTGATAGTCACCATAACCACCGATGATTAGGTTGACTGTCAATAGTTAGGTCCTCACCTATTAAAACTTAAAATTAAATCCATGTACAAGCTAACACATCAAAATTTAATTTAATCAACTACTAATGCATCTACCTATTAAATTTAGGTAGCAAGAACATCTCTTCTTTCTTGCCTATAAAAGAAGGAAATTAGGACCAAGAAAAGGATCTTGGACAATCATTCTCAAAATTAGTCTCTCCAACTATCAACTCTCAGGACCAACTAGAAAGAGACTTTTCTTTATAGGTTTTCATTCTTCCAACAAGTCTATAGGTGCAACACAAACTAAAGTGTTATTGAAATCACTCTAGACTTCATCAATCGACCAACCAACACTACTGGAATTACTCCAGACTCTTCATCAAGTCAACAACCTTCCATCATGAGCTACGTATTTATTTTCATGTATTTATTTTACCTTACTCCTATTTCATTAATGTTTTTTGACCTCTAACCCATGTATCGACCTTTACCTAAACTAGACTTATAACTAGTAACTGCTGATAGTCTCCTTAACCATCGATGGTCACCCTGACCACTGATGGTCACTATGTGAACCCTTTTAACCAAAAATTAGCAAGCAAAAAACAACCACCAACCTCAACCAAAACTCTTTTTTCTTGGCCCCTATCACCTCATAGACTAGAAACAACAACTTGACCTGACCTAAATATTTCTTTAATAATTTAGCATTTACCTTAATGTTATTTTGTTAGAACAATAGAATTTATTTTAAAATTTATTTATTTCTTTAAATCTAGTAATTTTATGTTATGAAACCTTTTTTTTTCAACATTAACTTGTATCAAAAGGTGGATCGACAACCTCCTAGATATATCATGTTTCTTAGATCTAGCTTGCTAGGCAACCCACCCAACTTACTTAACTAACCAACCCTTTTCTAGTTCTCTCTTATTGTAGATCATCTTTGTAAGCTAAAGAAGAGTATCTACAACTGTTTGGATTATGGAGTGCATACCCATCTAGGTTTTATCAACCTCTACCCCTATTTTATTTTTACCTTTCTTCTATAAATAAATAAAAAAGCAAAATTTGATACAAACACTAGCTAGTAGAACACTAGGCATAAAGGGCTAAGATCAAGAAATGAGGGTCTGATACTATTTTAGGGTTGATGAGGGACACTTGTGGCACATAAAAATGATATATAAGTGTGATAATATAATATAGGATAGGTATAAGGCTAATCTAGGGATAAGTAATGTCAAGTATCACTCTTATCACTCAAATACCACTTTTGGGTGATTACAAATAGTAATGCACAAATGTATCTTCTATAATTTCTATTTAATGGGCCTAACAACTAGATGTAAAATAGGGTGGCACATGACCATATATAGATCAAACTTATGTAGATATACATAAGACCATGCAAATATGTGAATAAATTATTTGAGAATGATGAATTTGTGTTCCTCTACATTGAGTGATGCACTAATTTTAACCATTTTGGGTTCATCTATTGTGCCAATATTGACCTCAATGGTGTTTTAATCTAATAAGGTAGAAAAATCTTCTAATAAAGTATGTAATAAGGGATATAAATCATCCTCATATGATTGTGGATAATCTAACCAACCTATGTAAAAAGAATCTAAATCACCCATGTAAGGTAATGTCCATTCAACAAATGTTTCTAGGAAATTTATAACCAATTAAGTAAACAGCCATTGTTCTTCTTCTCCAATATTTAGTCCAAAGGTAAGGTGTGAAATTGTATGAATCTAAGATTCCTAAGGAGGAAATTTAACTTCCCCATCCATTAGTTTTTGAAATAGGTTTTCACCAAGGGACTCATCTTTTTATTTAATTTTATCCTTGGTCCAAAAGTACTTTACAGAGGTTTTCACAAATGGACCTCAATATTTTATTTTATTTTTTATTTTAAACAAAGAATTTCACCTACTCTAAAAAGTAGGATAAATGGTCTAATGTGATATCAAATCCTTGTTTATGGTATCCCATTGATAGACCACCTCTAAGGCCAAAGAATTATGAAAGGGTTTCTTCATTTTGGAAATTATCTAATGGTATTATATGGTTTTTGTTGGTCCCAATTACTTAATTCAAGGTAATTAATAGAAAGGGGGAAATTATAATAGGATGTGATAGTAATAATGACATTGATATTGAAGAGGTTGGTATTAGTGAGCTAATCATAGATACTATAATATGATTCTATGTCACTGTCGGGATCATCTTCGTTAGACATTAAAGTGGTGTCACTTTTGAGATTAAAAGAACACCCCCAGGTGGTTTGTTTCCAATACCTCTAGTAACTTTATGTTTAGTTATCGATACTAGATCAAGAATGCCTTATTGTTTTGGTACCAAAATCTTTCCTTTATATTCATGATATCCCATAATCATTTTAGGGATAAGATACTTAGCACTCTAATAGTAGGAGGTAAAATCATTGTCATTATATAAATAGGAAATGGATTATCTACTATTTTGTTCAAGAGTCGGTGACCTATTTTAAACTAATAAAATGGGTCCCTTGGTTCAAGGTTATATATTTTTATGCCATTCCATCTTGGACCTACCATGGAATTTGGGAGATTTTAGAAATTTGGCAATGTGGAAAGCATATTTAATGTTGTATGCTAAGACCTTTATCTTTAGTAATAAAGTGGGTATAAATATGAAAAGGTGGAGTAGTGAAAGTGGAGGGAAGGTCACTTAGATCAATATAATTAGATTTGGGAGCTTCAATAGATTTAATCTTGTCTTTTTTAGGTGCATGCTATGTGATATGACAATAGTTTTATTAATCGTATTCAGATTCTAAGTGTTTGCAATATTCGTATGGTCATAAGTCATAAGAATAGTGACCTCCATATAATGGGGTATTTTAAAGCATTGGTGTAATGTGGAAGGGAATGTCTATGAAATGGTAGAGGGTATCATGGGTGATAGGCCCAATAATGACATGTAAGTAAATAGTTCCTTATGATTCTCTTTCTATATTATCATAGACCTTAATAGTAATGGTATATGGCTTAGAGTTTGCTAAAGTATACCAAAAATGTTTTATAAATGTTAGGGAAGCTATATTTAATCCTGAATCCTGAATCATTGTCAATGAGAACCCACTCAATCTTGTGGTAGGAAATGATGGCTTCAATATGAAGAGGGTTGAAGTGTAGGGAACCAAACGATGACATGTCACTATAATAAAATATAAGTTGTTGACATGGGGATAAATTCACCACAAGTTCTTAAAAGGTAGTATGATCAATGTCACTTGGTACTTTGGATTGTTGAACAAGATCATACAATATAGTCTTGTGAACTTATAATGTATGCAAGAGATCTATAATATAAATTTGCACATGTCCTATTTAATTATTCACCAATATTATATTACTTCTCAATAGGAGGAGATTGTTTATATTTATAAGGCAAGCATATTTTAATAAGATCATATATTAAAGGAAGGTCAAGGACCTTAAATCATAACCATCATACGTTAAGTTTATATTAGACAATTTTGAACTAGTGAAGGATTATTTGAATTATAAGGTGTAGGACCTAGGATAGTGACACATGGTCATCCAGTTGCAACAATGCTATTATGTGTCAGAAAAGGGCCACTAGTAGATTAAGGAGGAGGTCATAAAATAATTGGGGTATAACTTTGATGTGTGTTAGAAGGCTGATGAGGATTATTATTAATAGTAACTACATGGTTGTTAGTGATATAACCTATAACATTATTGTAGTTATACAAAGCATCATGGTATCTAATTTGATTGGTTTTAGAATCTTGACCTTGATTTCAATTTCCCTAATTCTAATTTTCCCTTGATTATAATTTTGGGGTTGTCACTAATTTTTGGAGTTATGCTTCTAGAATGGGTCCTTGTAAATACCCATATTATGATTAGTAGTAAAATCAATGTTATTCAACTTAATATCATGTAGTTCAAAGAGATACTAAATGAATTTCCTTAATTTCACATACTTTTTAATCCATTCCATTTGACTTAATGGTTTTGGACACCCCATTTTGGTTGCATATGTGTCTAAATTGGACTCTAGATTGATTTATACCAAACTATGTAAATTAAGCGTAGAAATCACCAAAATGCCCAAATTTATTCACACATCATATGTAAATTCTTAGAATAATGTTAAGACATCCTTATTTGGGGTATTACCCTATACACAATGATAACCTCCCATGGATTCATCCCTAATTAGGTTATGACCTACAAAACTAACCTTTTAGACCAATTAAGCAGGGTAATTAATCAAATTCCTAAAATGACCAAAACCCTAAGAATAATTAATTAACCGCATAAATCAAATTAAGTGATTCATTAAAGAATCCATGTGCAATTAGTGAATATCTAAAATTAGAAATTCAAAAATGTAAAATATCATGCCTCTTCATCATAACTTTTATGAGTTTTCAAGCACTCACAAAATATCTAACAAATATGTGGATTTATGAGTCATCTTTATTAATTGAAGAATATTAATTACATTTTTGGATCAAGCTAAACCACACATCTCAATTCTGATCCAAATTCCATAATGTACTTGCCTAACCTATAAATAAGAGGGCCCTCCCTCTCTTTTAACAAGATTTCTTATGTAAGGTTATCATGTTGGAGTATCTTAAATAATATTTATTTGTGTAGAGTTATAATGCTAAATTGATTATAGAAAACTTCATTTTTCCAAGCCAAGCGAAGAATTGATGAGGAGAGGTGTTACACATAAGGCAAATGCATTGCCAAAATACTCCATTGCATACAACATTTTAACACCAACACACTCACATGCCGATGAACAAGCTCATTTGACAAGGGAGGTAAAGGTAGTTTGTTGTCTTTATGTATTAGTTTTATTTGTGGATAGTTTTTTTATTACTCACCCAAGTATGAAGGCAAGTAGTTTTTCCTTTCCTTGAGTTGTTTGATATTGGGGTTTTGTAATTCCATAATAAGATAAGTCTAATAATCTACTTCATAACCCTATATTACATAATGGCATGCCCGGTGGGACCACACACCCCACAAGCACTAAGGGAGTAATATTGGACCTTTAAAATATAAGAAATTTTAAGTTATAGTTATAGTTTTCATATTTATTTCCTTAAAATTCTATGTTTATCTTTTCCTACATTTCAGTGACTTTGCCACTACTAATTGATAACTTTGCCAATTTTCCTATGTTTAGTAATCAACTATATTCTTTAGGAAATGGTGACTATGCTATTCGACTATGTTGCTTGACTATGCCACTCAAATATTTGAATACATAGCTCAACTAATTGACTATTCATCAGTTTTAAGGAAAACCCTCTTACAACTATCACTCAATTACACCACTCAATTGCTTGACTATTCCTCTTGACTATTTAATAGTTTGTAGGAAAAACCTCTTATGACTATCTCTTGACTGCTCAACTATGAAAATTTTGTCCATTGGTGTTTCCATCACCTAAAAAATTGTACCATCACCTACTATTGTTGACATCACTTGAAAACTATAATCACCTAATAGCTTTTGCATTGCCTAACAACTTTTATTGATCACTCACTATTATTTTCATCACTTGATAGCTTGTGTCATTGCCCAACTTCTACCATTACCTAATAAATTATACCACCACCCATTAATGTTGTTATTACCTAATAAATTCTAATATCACCTATTATTATTTCCATCACCTAATAACTTCTATCATTGCCTGTTATTATTACCATCACCTAAAAGCTTCTACCATCACTTGATAACTTCTGCCATTGCCCAATAACTTCTATTATTTACCTCTAGTGTTTTCATGACCTGATATCTTTTTTCATTTATCGATAACTTTTGTCATTACTTGACAACTTTTTTCCATTACTCGATAGCTTCTACCATTACCTAATCATGTTACCATCACCTATAGCTATCACTATCCACTTTTAGTTAAGCTTTTAACTAACTACAATTATTATTGACTAACAGTCATGGCTATCAACCAACTACTACTCCTCGATAGTTAGGGTTTTATTGGTCATCCCTATGTCAAAAAATTGAGAGCTTAAAAAATGAAATTTATTTATGGACTAATTATTGTAAACAAACACAAGTGAATCCCCTAACATTTACTATAAGAAACTAAGTCAAAGAGGAAATTTTTAATAAATTTAAAATCATTCACACTTTTCTTTTTGGTGCTTAAAATTCACTTGCAATTTTTTTTTATATTTTTGTTTTTCAAAGTTAAAAATTCAAACATGCAAAAGGCCAAACTTCACTTCACATTTTGTTTTAGTGCTCTAAAAAGAATAAAAACATTAGATTAGTGCTCCTAAGAGCTTTTGATTTTTTTTTTGTAAAATTACTTAGTTTTTTTCCTACATTAGTTTATTTTTAGAAAAAATCCATGTGTATGCTCTCCCCCATTCCCTTTAGGGAACTTGGGTGATTAAAACATGTTTTCTTATTTGGTTGAGTTGTAAAAGTGATTAAAAGTTGTGTATTCTCTCCCCAAGCTCTTAGTGACTTAGGTGACTTAAAAATGACCCTAAAGTTCTTCCATTTTCATTTATTTCTTTTTCTGCATTATCTTGTGAGTAGGAGTTCATAGCCTCCTCATGAGTTCTCTAGGAATTTGACTTGGGGTTTCATATACTAGCATTTTTACAACCCCATTTCATGATAGGGTATACAAATTGGGTAAACCATTGGATGGGATAGTGGTGAATAGTTAGCTTGAACATCCCAATAGGTACCTAGGCCATGCAATAGCTAGACATCAAAATTCACAAATAAGTACACAAATGAATTCATTATGTAAAAGGATTAGACCATTACATAAAAAGATAGGTGGATTTTACACATTTGATGTGATTGATCCCTCATGTTAGCCACACATGTAGAACATATAGAACACTTAAAAAAAATAGATTTTTAGATCAACCCCACTTGTTGCAGAATATCCAGCCAAATGTCAAGTTACTTCAGCACTCTAAGTTCATGCCACATACTAATGCTTGAGAGATAAAGGGGGTTTAAAAAATCTACCTATATATGCTCTTAATTTTTTGGTACAATTAATTCCTTTTGAGATTTGTTATATAGGTTGAAACTTTGGTGGAGACTGTGGAACCTTATCAATTTTTAGGATGTGACTTAGGTGATTTTATTATTCTTTTTTATTAAATTTGTCTTAGGTTCTAATTTATTTTTTGTGTCAAAATCACCTCCAAAATTGAGTTAATAATTTAAAAAAAAATAAATGTTAGTACCACCATTTTGAGTCAAGAAGTGTTATGTTGGCAAAATCACTCCAAACATTCACCTTGGAGATTTTCAAAACCACCTTTTGTGCTCTTATTCAAAGAGGCATTGTTATGCCGCCCAATTTATTCCAAGGCATTTATATTTTATTCAAAACCAAGTTTAGAGTCATTTGTGTACCTTAGTCCCAAAATGTGTTATTATGTTGCCCATTTGAGTCTAGGCCTTTATTCATTAAAAAATTTAAGTCTTTTATACCAAGTTAAAAATTAATCTTTCAAAGTTTGGATTCAAAACTGATTGGTCTATGCCAAAGTCTTACCTATTTTGGGCTTAGGTGTTCACCTTTTACATTTATATTATGCAACTTAGATCAATCTCTTAACTGATTTAAATATTTTTTCCTAGACCTAAGAGTGGTTTTCTTTTGTGTCTCAAACCAATTTACTATCTAAAACTAAGGTCTTCTATGATGGGGTATACAAATAGGTCAAATCATTAGATGGGATAGTGGTGAGAAATTAGCCTGACCATCCCAATGGGTACTCAGGCCATGTAACATTTAGACATC
>JARHVA010002908.1:47500-232500 GCA_037957365.1 Torreya grandis
GCCATGCTCTCATCATTTTGTGAGTTAGACCATTCTATGTATCATAAATCTCTATTGAGTTGAGATAGCAATAAATCCAAAAATATTGCAAACATTTCCAAACATTTAGCATTGTAGGGTGAAATATAGTGGCTTAATGTCCATTTGGACTATGTAAGTAATGTTCAGTATTTTTTGAGGTCAGCTCGGCTACCCATTTTCCAACACTCTTGACATTTTGTGAAAAATTTAAGTAACACTCTCAATGTTTTATGAATAACCTAATCTAACTCTCTCACCATTTTTAAGTCATTTTAATCTGCATTTTTCATTTTAAATTGATGCACTACTACACCCTTGGTTTGTCCCCCACTCTCACCATTTTGTGAGTGGTATCTTGTCAATCTCTAATGTGTTAAGATACCCCAAAAATTTTCAAAAACATTCAAGACATTTCAAAAACCTAAACATTTGAAAATAACTTACAATCTCCTAGAGAGATATAAACCCTCAAAAATCCAAAAACATTTATCTTATCCTAACCTAGTTAATAATCCTCTATCCACCCACTTTAGGGCACCTTTTTACTTGAGCCAATTGTTTTATAAACCATTGGGATGTGTCCTTCCCAAATCCTCTCTATAGGGTAAAATTCATTGTTGGTTCCAATTCATTCCACTGCCATTAGGTGTGTGACCTTCCCTTTGTATGTATCCTTACTTAGAGGCACCACCCAATTTACACTTTTAGGCCAAGTATCATTGAGGGTGTGACCTTACCTTTGCATGTATCCTTTCTTAGGGGCACCATAAATTTTTTAATTTTAATCCAAGTATATTTTGAGGTTTGATCTTACCTTTTCACGTATCCTTGCTTAGGGGCACCATCTAATTCACACTTTTAGTCCAAGCTCATAGTTTTCACCCTGCTAGAGCAAAACCAAAGCATGAAACTTATACTAAGATATATTATCCCTGATTTTCATTACCTTGAATATATAATTACTTGGGTAAACCATCCATTTATCAATATATTTATTCTTCACACACATATATTGATTTAGTCATCAACATGATGATTTTTATTGATTTTATTTTCAAACTTTATGTGTGTATATTTACTTATTTGTTTGTTTATTTACTTGCTTATTTCATTTCATTATTGTGCCTTGACTCAGTGTATATGCATTAATTATTTTATTCCTTGAAAATTGTACTTGAGTCCATCAATATTCATATGTCAACAATATCATCATGGTTATTATCATTGGTGCATTGTTTTCAATTTTCTATTAGATTAGGAGTTAGTCCTTATGCACATTATAGCCAAGTCATCATGGTACTTAATATCATGATCCATACCATCATGTCATATAACAAAAATTAGGCCAATGGATCTATCAAACAATGCAATGGGTAGTACTTATCCTTGTTCACAACTGAGATATCCCAAACATCACCCAAACATAGAGTAATTAAACCACAAATGAATGGTAATCCTTATTATTTAGGACATACATATCCATACTAGTAGGTAACCCAAATTCATACTATCATTTATACTAGTTCAACATCAATTTGTGATTATGGGTTAATTACGTGAGTTTTTTTTCCCCATAGTGTCAAATTGATAGTTATCCCCTACTTCTTGATCAAAAACACTCATTAACCATTTTGGTTGTATTAATGCTAATCAGGATGATCATATCTTCATTAGAGGGTAAAAACAAATCATCCACATAGATAAATTTTCATTATTCTATTCTATTCCCCATTCTATTTTCTCTGTCTTCTAGGAGAACTACATTGAATTAAGGTCCATTTTGACTATGTCTATAGTGCTAGGATACATGGAGTATCTTGGGTTAGCTTGGATATAATCATCATTATCACCATTATTATTCCATCCCTATTATTGTCTTCTAATAATATCTTTCATCACTTTGTGCATCCTTGTGTGATTGGTTTTTTGTAGATTCTTCAGTCTTTGAAAAGTTGACCATCACACCTAGATTTGTGCCCACTCATATTTAATCTATGTGATAGGTTATATCCTTGATTTATGCTTGCCAATACACCCTACTAGGGGATAATCAATTATATTCCATGAGTAATTTTCCCTGTTGGGGTAGATCATTATCCCAATAATTATAACCACCTGTTGGCAAATTAGTAGTTCAACCCATCCACCCTACTGGGGCACATCACTGTGTCATTGATTATAACCACCTTTGGGAAAATTATTAGTTTAACCCATCTACCCTGATGGGGCATATCACTATGCCACTATTTATACCTTCCTTTTGTCAAATAAATATTTTAATCAACATGTGCAAGCATTGGATCAATTGGATTAATCTCATCCATGGGTTAATTTCATTCTTATTCTTGTTTATTTTTTAGGGACCATCCATCAATTATATGTTTTGTCCACTCCATCTAGGGGGCATCATAGGCTTCCTAAACTTTATTTGGAGCTTCATTACTCAATCACTATCTTATTTTTATTTTTAATCAATTTTTAATTCTTTGAAAATATGTTACTCATCATAGGCTTCTAAAACATTATTTGAAGCAACATTCCTTAATTATTATATTCTTTTTATTCTTAATAGATTTTTCATTATTTTAAAATATGTTACTATGCCTATGTCTTCCAACACCTTTTAAAATAGGGGTAGAATATAGAAACCCTATTTTGGCTACATTTGTGTCTAAACTAGACTCCAAATTGATTTCTACTTAACTATGCAAATTAAGCCTAGAAATCACCAAAATACCCAAATTCATCTGTATATCAAATGCAAATGCCTAGAATCATGTTAAGGCATCCATATTTAAGGTATTACCTTGTACATAATGATAACTTCCCATAGATTCACTCCCTAATCAGGGTGTGACCTAGCAAACTAATAATTTCTACCAATTAAGTGGGGTACTTAATTGAATTCCTAAAGTGACCAAAACCCTAAGTAGAATTAATTAACCAAGAAAATTAAATTAATTAATTAGTTAAATAATCCATGTGAAATTAAAAAATTGGAATTTTAAAAATGTAAATTATTAGTCCTCGCAATCATTACTTCTGTGAGTTGTCAAGCACTCATAAAATATCTAACAAATATTTGGATTTATGAGTCATGTTTATTAATTGAAGAATATCAATTACTTTTTTTACTCAAGCTCCACCACACATCTCATTTATAATCCAAAGGGCATAATGGATTTTTAAAACCTATAAATAAGAGATCCCTCTCTCTCTTTCAACAAACTTTCTTATGTAAGGTTATAATAATGGAATATCTTTAACAAGATTTCTTTATGTAGAGTTATAATGCTAAATTGATTATTGAAAGCTTCATTTTTCCATAAAAGCCAATCCAAGCCAAGACAAGCCAAGATTTGACAAGGAAAAGTGATTACCATAAGGAAAATTCATTTCTAAAAGACTCCATTGCACACAAAATTTTAGCACCAACATACTCACATGCCAATGAATAAGCTCATTTGACAAGGGAGTTAAAGGTAGTTTTTTGTATTTATTTCTTAGTTGTATTTATGATTAAATTTGTTATTTCTCACCCAAGTACATATTCAATTATTTTTTTATTTCCTTAAATTTTATGATATTGGGGTTTTACAATTATACTAACAAGAGAAAGCTAACAATCTCCTTTGTAATCCTATGCTACAATCGTAATCAATATATTCATTATCTCTATACCATTTAGGATTTGGTTGGCCTTCTAGAAAATGCTTAGTGTTAGGAAAAATTATCATATTATCCATAACTAAAATATGAAATACCACCTCAATAGTTTCACTAAGGTCATTAAAGAACCAATTTTTAGGTTGATTCTTTTGTGGATATGGTATTTATAATGTAATAGAGGGAGTAGATGGAGCATTTTAGACAGGCAATGATTGCACTATTATCACATGTTATTATTCTTTTACTCCATTACCCACCAAATTATTATTTATTTTAAATATTTTTTGATTCTTAGATGTACTTTCCTATGCTTGTAATAAATATTGAGCCTATGCCTAATTTTAAGAATAAATTTTAACTAGGCCCTTGTCTATAAGTGCATTTTCAATCTACACTCCTTTATCTATAATCTCCTCAAATTTATCAACATAATAGATTATTAGGTTATGATATACATCTAAATTGAGATTAGAATTTAATATATTTACTAATTATTTATTTGGAATATTGTGAGGGAAGTGGCTAGCCAAGATTATCCATCATTGTAGGTAAGTTGAAAACCGTTCCCCACCATGTTGCTTGGCACTTCATAAGTCAACCATGGTCAACTCATGATTTATGTTGTAGGATAAGTTTTTTATGATTTACTATGACAAGTCATCAAAGGTGATGATAAATCCCTTAGGTAAATTCATGAACCATTCTAAGGCTTGTCAACCAAAACTACGTGGAAATAAGTGAAGTAAATAGATATTACTGTAAGCTACTTATTGACATGTGACAAAGCATTCAATAATGTGATCTCTAGGATCACACCTTCCTTTGTATTTTTAAAATTTTGTCACCTCAAAATGAGATTGGAAAGGTACTTGAATAAATATCATGTCAAATGGGTATAGACATATTTCATTAAATTTGTACTTTTTACCTTGATTTCTTGCTTGGATCCCTAGAATAATGACTTTTATCTCTTGAAATTATTGGAGTGTGGGAGCATTTTGGGATGGAGGAATATTAGTTTTTTGAATTTTTATAGGGGGACTAGTTTGATTTAGACATATAGGTGGATTAGGATTGAATTAAGTTGGAATGGGTACCCATTGGGCCGAACTACTAGTGTTGTTCACCCTATAGTTGAGATCATATATATAATTCTGGGTACTTGATATTGACTAATGCTGGGAAGCATATTAAAAATAAATTTTTTAGTTGGAGGAATTTGTTATCGATACGAGGGAATTTTTTGGTGAAAAGTAGTAACCTATTATAGAGGGACTTATTAATGGAAAGTGTTCATTTGTTGATTATAAGGGATGGATTATGCATTAATAGGGATTTTTTAGAGATTAATAACAACCTATTAGAGTGGAGGATTTACAACTTAATATTATGGATTAATCTTTACTTGTAATGGAGTATTTTTGGATATTTATTATTGTGGATTAGAAGAGGTAGGATGGGTACTAAGAAGAAATTATTGGGAGTTAAAAGGAACCTATTACAAATTAAAAATAAGTAGTTGGGGATTATTGACAACTTGATATTGTAAATTAGAGGAGGGAATATATTTGGAAATATGAAGAAGTTCTTGGGGGTTTAAATGAAATTGTTGTGAAGTATAAGTAAGTGGTTTGTAACTATAATAAGTATGTTGTGTGCTAGGAAGGTCTTGATATGGATTAGGAAACACTTACAGTGGATTGTTAGCATTTTGTAATAGGGGATCCATTTGAGGGGTTGTTTCAAGAACCATAAATGAATCCACACAGGGTGGATGATGAGATATTGTATCTCATTAATTTTACTTAGTAGGAATATTTTTATCCACAAGTGGGGGTTGTTTAAAGAAGTAGTCGCTAGGGTAATAGTCTGTGAGGCTAGAAGTTGACTAGTCTACTATAATTATGTGATAATAAGATAGCTATTTTGGGTAGGCTATATAAGTTAACATTTTCATTTGTTTGATGATTTCATAATTTTTATAGAGGTTAAAATAATGACGTGTTCATGAGTGGAAGTTGATTTGGAGGTATCTCATCTATTTGAATATGACTATGCACTTCTTTTGTTCTTAGTGGTATATCCTTATTACGGGTTGATGTGCCTCCTCTTTTCATTTTTAATTTTCTTTGAAAGACCCAAATGGATCATAAAACCATTCTCCCTCATTATTAGGGCTATACATAGACCCACTTATTGTATATATAGGCATTAAAAATCAATGATATTCATATTAAAACAAGATAAGATGTTTGATTTGATTTGAGAATGTGTAAGGCTTTACCTATCAATTCAAAGTGTAATTTTTTATTTTAGAAGGTGTTTTGAAGTCAAGTAACCTATTGAAGTGTTTGAAAAATATTTCTTGATCAAAGTAGAAGGTTATATTTAAACTTGTCAAAGAAGAACATTAAAGTAGAATAATGCTTGGTTTAAACCATTTTCCAAGAGTTGTAGTGAAACATTTGGAGGGTCAAGGATTGTTTCTTAATGTACCTTGACAAATTTTAATCTTAAAATATTGAAAATGATTGATTTTGACTTGAAATTTTACTTTCAAAGTGGACTTGATGACAAAGTTGACTTCTAACAGTTGATTTTTTAAAAAAAATTTAAAGTTGAATTTGTTTGACTTTTGAATTTTTAAAAGTTGACTTTGTTTTATTTTTGAAAGTTGACTTTTTTGACTTGTAGATTAGAATTAGAATCTTTGGTTCAAAAAGAACCTGATTGGGACTTTTGAAGGAGAATTAAGTTATGGTTCAAACCCACCTAATTTAGAATTATTTTGAAATAGATAGTGTAATAATATAATTGGGATAAAGTACAATACCAAATTAGTAGCATAATGCTTAGAATGGAACAAAGATGACCCAAAAAATGGGTAGAGTAATGCCTTATGACATGAGTTTATATTGACAACATTTGGAATTAGGATATTTCTAACTTGTTTAATGAATAAAAAGAGTCACATAAAATTTGGATAATATAACAAATAATCAACACACATATATAAAAAATCCATACATTTAGTGTAAGAATGAGTGTGTAATGTAACTAAAGTCCACATAACTACCTCATTTGAAGTGGTGACATATTAATTTCACTTAACCTTCACTTTGAGTGGTATGTGATGAAATATTAGGGGAGATTGGTTTCCCTCAAACTACAAGTTGTTTACAGCCAAAGGTATTAATATAAAGTTTTGACATGGATTTTATAAATGGTATCCAATATACCTTGTAGTACATGGGGTTCAAAATCCATTGAAGATGAACAAATAATAGGAAATTCACAAGAGGGTCTATCCCTTCCATAAACACTTCAATCATAAAGGTCTCAATGAAATGCTACCAAAAATCTAAACTCTGAGGGTGTGGTCTAATAGTGTAACATTAGGCTTAAACCCCTTGCTGTCATAAAACCATTTATGGGTAATTTTTTTATGTTCTTAATAATAGTTGATCTTAATTTATATCCCCTATCAGATGTACAGGGTTGGCATGCATGTTAGGAGATGAAAACCCATGTGCCACACCTTTTGAACTTACAATATGGAGATGAAATCCACTCCACATAGTTAACAAAGAATAAAAATAATATAAAAATACTATATGTGTTTTTGGTCACCAAGGCTCCCTAAAAGGGCAAAGGGAGAGCATACACATGATAGACTATAATCATACAATCAAAGTAAACATGCAAGTAATGAAATAAAAGTACCAAATTAAAGTGTTGGTTCCTTTTAAGTGCACTACAATAAAGTGTTCAAATGTGTTTATTTGTTTATAAACCACATATTTTTCAATTTGACCTACAATAAACAATATGGGAAGTTGAAAATATATTTTTTTAGCTCATGGTAAAATACACAGTGTGATCCCACTATTTATAAGGATGATCCTACCATTTAGTAGGACAATCCCATTGTTTAGTGGGATAAACCCAATGTTTTATGGAGAGAAGAAATAAAAAACAAGAAAATAGTGATTTCATCAATTAACAGGGTGATATCACCAATTTTTAGGGAGATACTATGATTAATCAGGTCATTACTAATTATGTTAAAATTAATAAACATGAATAAAATAGATATTGATACCTTAAAAATCTCACCATTTAGTAGGTCAATTTCATTGATATGCAACACATTACCATTAAAATGTAGAGTGTTTCTATCATTAGGGTTCTCAATCTCACAAATTATAAGTTGAGTGGAATAGAGAGTGTTCCCACTCATACACATAACATTACCACTAAAATAAAGAGCATCCACTAAAATTTAGAGTGTTCTTGTCATTTTCTTGAAAAATGTAGAGAGATAAAAAAGAGTAGAAAATCAATATTGTAGTTACACAAGTTAATATTATCAATCACAGGGAGAATTCTTGACAACATGAAAAATGATGCAGATCTATTGAGGAGAAGTATCCATCTAGCATCATTGTATATTTCCCAATCCAACTAGTCATAATTACTTGTTAGGACTTGTCCTAATTCTTCTTTACATGATCTAGCTTCCCATTCTCATACTTATTATGCTTGATGATTTTATTGTTTAGTTTATGTAATTTCAAATATTAGAGGAATTTATATATTTAATTATTCCTTTCTTCACACATTTTCATTCCTCATATGATTCAGGACATCCACTCTTTCTACAACTACCTATATCTCTTCCTCTAGCATTCCACTAGGCAAGCTCTTTATGTTTCAAAGGCCACATCTTGATTTATGTTTCAAGGACCAATTTAATTTCATTGAGGGTCATAAATTATCATAATAGAACTATTTAAGTTGCTTTTTGGGGATCAAACACAATCTAACCCTTCTTTCTTATATCCCATGGTCTCAATGCTTCCTTATGGCTTGTAGCATTTTTCTATGATTTTCCCTTGGTTTACTAACTGTAGAAAGATTCTTGATAAACCAAAATAAATTTATATTTCCCTCTATTACCTTTGAACTTCACATTAAATTTCATCATCTAATTCCACTCCTAAGTATCCTTTCTATCTTCCCTTGTGAGCTAATTAGCCCTTTTTAGGCCTAATTAGATATATCATACAACACAGTCTTTGTAAGTTTGTACAGATAGGTCATAAATTCATAACACATTGATAATCTACTAGAACACCTTGATATTGACTATATCACAAAATTTCACTCAATTTTGGTAGTTGAAACTCTTTAAATCCCCCAAACCCTAGTTTTAGGGTTTCTAAACCATTGTATAGGCTGAAAGCCTATAAAATTGTATATCTTTAATTATACAATGTTTCAAAGACCCAAATAACCTGTATTAGTTATATATTGAACTATATAAACTTATCCAATGATATATAGTACTTGTTTCTTCTATGACTTTCTCCAAACAAGAAGTATACAGTCAATTGTGTATTCCCTTTATGACTATGCAGGGTTTCCATATCTTTTCTCCTTCAAAACATATTATAAAATACTTGGGTTTCTCCTATAAGATTTAAATACCTAATTACATGATAAATTAATCTTATTAAATATCCATTCACCTCTCTTTGAGCAGTCACCCTTCTCTCTTGGTTTGTTGATTGTGTAAGGAAAATACCATTCATGTAAACAAGGGCATGAGGTTGTTGGAACTGTAGATGTAAAAGGTTATGATTCCTCTAATAATTAATAATTTTATTTTATTATGTCGCACTAAAAACTTATATCCACTTATTTTATATCTAACTTTCTTAACCATTCACCAAATTACCTTGCTACTAGCCTGTATATAGGGGACACACATATAAAATAGAGGTTTGTGTCTAAATAACCAATCAAGAATAATTATAAGGTATATTTTTAGTATCTAATCATCATCCTATCATTCAATTAATTATCAAATCAAGTATCATCTCTCACCTCTTAAACTCTCCACTATGTCTTTTGACGTTGAGCTTGTAAATAGGGTCTTTAGATTACAAAATAGAGTATAGCAATTTGACAACAATTGTCTCTCCTATAGGATCTGTGTATTGAATTCCTTTCCCTATTAGACTCAAAAAATACATTTCAATAAATGTTTCACTCACCAAATATTTTCTTACATGTTGATGGTCTATGTCCTTAGACCTAAATTTCAGTTTCTTTTTCCTTGATTGTAACATAGTTTGCAGGTTTTTTAGCATTCATAGACATTTTTATTGAGATTAATTAAAATACTATATTATTTCACCCACATAAATGTCTACACAACTATAATGCATGTAATTATTAAATCCATGATTGAGTTCAATTCTCCAAACTTGAGGAAACATATAAATGCACTTCCTTCTGGGCTATAACTTACATTCAAGCTCCAAACCTGCAACCTTTATAAAACAATAATAATTTCATGGCTTCAAAGGCCATAAAGACAAGAAAATCCTTAAAAATACAAATTAATTAAGAAAGGTAACATCAAAAAACTTGTCTTTATTCATATTATTCCATCTTGGTTACAAAATTGCAATCCATGAGAGGACTTGCCAATCTTTTTGAGAGGTGTATCAGTTTTCTCCAGGGCTCCCTATTTTATACTTATTGGAGCTTATTTCCAAACCTATCTCTATTAAATCCTATTACATAAAAACTCATTATCAATAATGAATATTTATTTATATCCCAACATTGGACTCAAAGTAGTTACATCCAACTTGTTTTTACAACCCCCTCAATGTACAAAGGGGCTTTTATACTTGTTCAAATGACTTGATTGAGGCCCTATACATGGAATAAATTATAAACCATTTATTATAACTTTAATGGACCTCATAACCCAAATTTTTAACCTGAACACTTCTTTACATGCATTTTTGCCTTATTATCCTTTTTACAACATTTGAATTTTCAAATTCCCTATTTTGGAGGGAAAACTCATAGAAGTCCTAAAACACATCCTAAAGGACCCAAATGGATTATAAGACCACAAATGGACATACAAACATCCCTCAAACACTTTTCATCAAAATTTGACCAGAATGGACCTTTTATTGACCAAAACACAAAAATGACAATTTTTGGCTTGATGATCCTGCATCACAAAACATTATCACTAAAATATATAAAATAAAAAACAAGATTTTTAGGAGAAAATAAAATAATTTCATATGAAAAATGAGTTAATTTCAAAATTAGAAGATGATGGAATGCTCTAAAGAGGATTGTGGGGTGCATCAATTCCATCAGGCATGCCAAATCTAAATAAATGATTACAAAGGAGGTTAATTTATGTTAGAATAATTTAAAAAAAAATAAACAACATAACATAACATCCTAAGCATGTTCCTTAGATTGAATAAGTTATAGGAATGATAATAAAATATAAATAACATCAAAATGGTTATCTTATGGGCATCCATTCCCAACTGATATAGATGTGTTTGTGCTCATATTGTAGTGCATGAGATCTTTGTCAATGTCACAAATCACATATATGACATTTACGCTTGAATACTTGTGATTTGGGTGAATAATGGAAGAAAGTTTGAAACTGCTTATTTATTTTTTTAGAGTAAGTTTTCACTATGAAAACTTGTCTATAATATCAAATGAGCCTTATATTTATAAACTTCTCAAACTGATTTCAACCATCAGATGAAGATCAATATTTGTGTTTAGAATTTAGTCCAATTTTGAGAGTTAATTACATTAATATTTGAGGTTTTATTATACATTAATTAGGCATGGGTTTTAATTTTTTGATATTTTATTGCATTTATGCTAATGCTTGACAACTTTCCATGTGATGTCATGATTCAAGATATTTGAATCCACTTGCCATGTGAGTGGAGGAATAGTTCAATTAATAAGTTAATAAAAATAATAAATTACAAAAAGTTATGGAATTTCTCATTAGAGGAAGATTAAGTTAATTAATAAAGGTTAAATAACTTAATGCAAAGAGAAGTGACTTTTGAAAGTTAAATAAATGTTCGACTAATTAATCCAAATCATCTCTTATAGAGTTGAAATTTAACTTGGGATGAATTGAGTGAAGTTGATGATTAGATATAGTGAATTAACCCAATTAAGGATTTCCTATTGTGTTTTAGAATATGCATGTCAATTTCATGGGTGAATTTGGGTCTTTCAATGATTTCTGACCTGATTTACACATTTTTGCAAAAATTCATTTTCATTACAAATTCAACATGA
The DNA here is from genome assembly GCA_037957365.1 of Torreya grandis. Classification (NCBI taxonomy): domain Eukaryota; kingdom Viridiplantae; phylum Streptophyta; class Pinopsida; order Cupressales; family Taxaceae; genus Torreya; species Torreya grandis. Next base: position 59,354 of record JARHVA010002908.1, read on the forward strand.
AAGTGATGAAATTAGAGTGTCTACACCCTCATATAATGGAAGTGTATAAACCAAATTTACGTCACACACACGTGTGTAACTCCCTATGTCAGAACCCTCCTTAAGCCCATTTCAATAATAATAATTAATATCCCTAACCCATACTTTTACCCATCACACATTTAATTAATTTAAAATACTTAATTAAGATAATTAAAAAATCCTATTGCCACCTTACCTGGCCACCTCAACCTATGACTAATTCTCCCTTGGTGAGTCATCTCAATACCTGGTCCCCTCATCCTAACTACCCAAGACTTATTCCTACTTCCAAACTAAATTCTTAATCAACTACTTCCTTCCTAACCTCTTATTTTTACCATTTTATAATGGGTGTCACGCTTGGCATGAACAACAATAGAAAATAGGCAAATAATAGTAAGGTTTACCTATTCTAGGGCCACCAACATTGGTCAACCCATAGTCAATGTCAGCAATATAAGCCAAGCTCCAACCTATAGTTTAGGTCAGTAGAAATTAAGAAAATTGATTCTTACTCTCACTCAGGCTCTTGGCATTCTATTTTTTGACATTCAAGCTTACAATCACCCTACGTAAGTCAACCACAATCAATAACTAAGCCCTTGAGGACCAAAAACACCCACTTTTTTTTTCTATTCAGACATTTAGGTTTGGACTCCCTAATAGGGACCATCAACTTGACACTTATCATTTAATGACTACCATAGCTAAGTACATCATTGATACTATAGGTTATTTAAATATTTATTTGACTATTTATTTATATCTACTTTTCATTACTTTATGCACTTCTAACCATACCCTCGTGAGGGAGTTACAAAGCTTCCTTGCTTATTTCCCCTTAACCTGACATACTAAACCTTTGACTAGACTTAACCAAGCCATAATCTCCCTCTCATAAATCTCCCAACCTCCCTGGCCTGATCCAAACCATTTCCTAGACCTAAGATATCCTTTTACAAGCTCCCAAACAATTATTGCCCCTATCAACCTCAACAAACTAACCAATATCAGTCACCTCACTATCGACCTCAGTAGTATAACTGATATTGGTCACACCCATATCAACGTCGATGACTGTGGATTCCCTATCCTCTTCAAAACCTACCTAGACAACTTTTAAAACATAAACATAGTACCTCACTTGCACCCTGTCACTCTTTGCTATGTATAGGTTGTTAATAATGGTAATTTTATCTCTTTTACACTCTCTCTTTACCTCTCTTTCAGTTATTTATTATTATTTTGCCTCTCAAAAGTGGACTATCATCTCCAGGGAAGTTTCACACTTTCTAGAATAAGCACATACCTTGGCAACCCACTCATTTATCTGCTAACAAACATCTTATGGTAGTGATTTATTATTTGTAGGTAGTCCTCCACAACTAAAAAGGAGTGCTCACAACATCTGTATATGGCACACAAACCAAATCCAGGTTCATTCTAATCACTTATCCCCATCCTTCTTTCTATTTTCCTTTAGACTTAAAATAGACAAAATTTAGAGAAACATTTATGGCATGCCTGGTGGGACCTTGGAGTTTTCCTTGGGTTCATTTCTTGTTTTAAACATTCATATAGGTGCATTATAGTGAAAAATTCATTTCTTGTATTTCCTCCTCCTCTTTTCTCTTAAAAATGAAAAATTCAATATCTTATTCTCTGTTTAAAAAGCATTAAACTAAAATTTTCTTTCTTTTCTCCTTGCCTCTAAAATTAATTTGTCATTTTATTTTATAAAAAAAAAGAGAATCCCTTATTTACTTCCTCTTGCATGCACATTAAGATAGTGAAATTCATACTCTATTCCTATTTCCTCTCCATTTTCATTTGAATCTAAACGTTTCAGAGTTGGGTTTAAAACTTACTACATTTCATAGTTTGTTTGTTGCATATTAACTCACCTAGTTGATTACAATAATTTTAAATAAATCATAGTACACCTATGCTAAAAAACCCAAACACATTCACATAAAAAAGTATCTAAACTCACCTAAGAAAAGGCCTTTCATGATTTCATCACCTAGTGGATACCCTTACCCTACTTGGCTATCCTACTTGGATTTCACCACCAAGGGGAGAGCCCACTCCATTCTTTGGTGGAGTATAATCTCTAGATAGAAGGTATATTTTGGCTAAGTGGCTTGGCTCAGCTCCAAGTTCATGAAGTGTAGAGAGCAAGCTCCTATAATAAGCCATGTACTTGGTCTAACACAAATTTCCTCGAGCACCAAAACTAACTTGAAACTAGCTCTAGATTGCTTTCTAGTACCTTCGATAACCAAATTCTCTTCTCATTATTTGATTAAGCCATAATCCAACACAAGACAAAAAATTAATCTCTAGGACTTAATAGTTGTTGGTTGAATGTTCTTTTTCTACTTTTCAATTACCTTTTATATTTTTGAGTTGATAAGAAATTTTTCTATTGATTCAAAAAATCAATACTATTTCTAAAACTCAATTGGTATAACTTGTTATCTCAAGTTTTTTTAGTGTTATTCCTTCTTACACAGACCTTTTACATCCAATATTTTAACTAGTTTTAACCTCTGATTTCTTACAAAATCATATTTTCCATCTCCCAATATTTTATAGTGATCAACATCAATTAACCCTATCAATATAGGTTAACTTTACCTATCGACATTGGTTATTCCACCGATGTCAGTGACCTGCTCCTACCGATATCAATCACTTCCCTGCCAACATCAGCGACTGTAAAGTTTCATTTGCTCAAAATAACAAGCTAAATAACCCATTTACCTACACTCAAACCTAATTTTTCTTTACTCTATTTCAAATACAGGGTAGAAAGACTATTTAAACCTCCTCTTTTATGGTATTGACATGAGCTCAAGCCAAAATTCTTTCCAATTACGTAGCTAGAAACCACTTCCACCTTCCCCTCTTACTTTCGATTCTATCATGGAGCTAATTTAGATACAGAGCATACTCCCATCACTAACCAAATTCCCATTGTGCTTGAGGGAGATCATGATTTTTATAAATTTCTTGATCACAATGTGGAGCCCTTCAACATTACTTTGCTATGAGCTGAACCCATAATTCTTCCGGTGACCCTATCTATGGTATGCCAACCTCTTTAATGGAGACAACATTAATTTTAGTTTCCTCCACTATTTTTTGCATGGTTACCCAAACCACCACATTAATGAGTAGCCCAACTATAAACAATGTTCAAAATATAACATATCAAACTACCTAATCCCACCTAAACCCTGGTGTAACTTCCTTACTTTCACACCCATAACCAGTTTAGCCAAGTCACACCTTATTCTAAAATTTAGTGGTACCTATTACATCCACCCTCAAACCTATAATTACCTAAGTTATGACTCACCCTTCATCCAGTCTAACCATGCCAATAATCCAACCTATAGTAACAACCAACCAAAGCGTAGTCTCCAACCCAATGGGACAAGTCACCTTTCTTTCCACACCTCAACCTATGACTAATTATCCTTATGTTGCCTTGACAAAACCTCAACAAGCTATGTCATACATTCCCTCTACTTCTTATTAGCTTCCCTATAACTTAGGAGGTATCCCCCAAACTAATCTCCCTCCAGACCTCATTAAGATGCTAATGGACAAGATGTTTAATCTAGAGACATCCATTTTTGGTTCAAAGAATGTATTATCTTATGATTAGATATGAAATGAACAAATCCATCCTTTTGTGCCTATTCACCCTTATCCAAGCCAATGGGAAATCCCTAAATTTAATCATTTCTAGAGTAAAGAGGACCACAATATCAATTTTGAGCATTTAGACATGCTTGTTATTTAATTGGACATGATGGTGCGTTACTACTCCACACTTTCCCTATGTCTCTTGTAGGTGCTACCTTAGATCGGTATAGCTCTATACCTCATCATTCCCTTTTCTTGTTTACCCAACCTTCACAAATATTCCTAGAACATTTCTCTATTAACATTTCTAAAAAGGTTTCTATAATAGACCTTTATTCTATCAGACAATTTGATGACGAGTCTATTTCAGATTTTGTCGCTCATTGAAGAAACTTGATCAATCAAATATCCTTCTCCTTACCCCAACCTGAACTTATTAATCTTTTCTCAAGGGCATGCGCTAAGCACATCTCATCCACACTCTGAGTACAAACTTTTTACACATTTGATGAAGCTTTTACAATGGCATAGAAACTCTATGTTCACACTATAGATGAAGGCAAAGTCAAGCTACATAGTAAGAATCCCAATACCAAGTCAAATGACTCTTCCTCTAAAAATTCTCCCTCTAACCAAAAGGCTAATGGCTCCACCAACATAGTGGTTGTTAAGTTAGCCTCTTCCAAAACCATAAACCAATTAAATTCTTTGACTTCTCGAAATCCAACCAAGCAACTCCAATAATGGTATAAACAAAGATAATAAACTCCCATTGGGGAATCATATACATCCATCTTGGAAAAACTATTACAACAAGGTGTCATAACCCTTCCTTAGATCAAACCTCCTATACCATTTGACCCTTCTCATACTATCCTAAGCTGATATAAGGAAGATGAGTTTTACAGTTACCACTGAGTTAAAGGCACAACTCTAATAATTGCAAGACACTCAAGAACATTATTCAAGATAGGCTTGATAGAGGTGATATCATCTTAGATAATCCTAACACACCTCCTAATCAAAATATGGATGTGTTCAAACACCCTTTTCCTAATCATTCATGAAATCAAAATATTGTCTAGTCCACAACTAACTCAAGTGATCATAATATCCATACAGTTAATATGGTCTTTCCTTTACCTTTAGTTTAACCTTCCTCTCAATAGGAGACATCTATTTCATCGACTCCTCCCACACATTCCATGGCATCTATTTTGCCCATTCTTCTTCCTCGAGTAGAAGAGCTTATTTCACCCATTCCACTCCCTTGAGAGGAAGACCCTCCTTTACCACTCATTTTACCACTTGAAGATCCTATAATGCCAATTTCATTTGTACCAATATTACCTATACTCTTAATTCTTGAAGACCACACCCAAACTATTCCTCAACCACATGTTGAAGGGAACATCATTCCTACACTATACCCTCTTAAGGAACCTTCTTCACCTACTTCTCCTCTACCTATAGAGAGCGGTACCCTACCCTTTTTACCTTTGTAACTAGAAGTGTCCATATCATATACTCCCATAATAGATGAGAGACCTATTGTGCCTACTCCAATTGCACCACTCTTACCCCTTTTTTTACCTTTTAAGGATCATACTTTACCCATGCCTCACCCACATGTTGAGGGAGCCATAATACCTATGATTTATCCTCTTGAGGAACCTAATTTGACTACCTCCCCTCCACCCATTGTAGATCAAGTCTCTTCTCCTATCTCTATCGAAGAGGACCCCGTTGCAGTTCTTTCTCATCTTTAGCCTGAATTAGCATAAACCAACAATTTCCTTCTTTCCAAAATACTATAGCCTTCTAAAAATATAGCTGTAAGGCCTACATCAACTTTTTCAAAACCCTTCTCATGTTTGGTGAAAATTCTAGAATTTCTTAACTCCACAAAGCTTGACCATGCAGCATTTTGGGACCGGCTTAAAACTTCATATCCAACACAATGAATGTCAACCTTTACCACCAAACCCTTTACTACCCTTTACCCCAAAGTCTTTGACAAATCTATAAATTATTTACCAAAAACACCTAAATTTCAACCATCTATGTTATAACCCTCACCTTCGTAGGAATTTGTTACATTAAAATAGATTAGGCCTTAGGTGTATGCCCTGTTTCTAATTTAATTCATCCACATGTGAAATTAGATTTAACTCCTCAACCACAAGTTAGAGTTTCTCACCCTAAAATATGGAATAATGTTAAGCCTCCTAGATCTAACCAATCCCTTCTTCAACCCTCAACTTTACCATCCATTTTGGGGCCACACCCCTCTAATTTAGTTGGAATATCACCTAACCAAGCCAAATAAAAGGTTAAGCTACCTCCAATCCTACCTTTGCCATCTGGTAGGCCTATTAAATTTGACACTAAAAAAGTGACACAAAAACACGTAACTCCACCCTCACTAAACAAGGCACCACATAAAATTATCTTTCCAACATCGAAACAAAAAAAGGTGTCTACTCATATTAGCACAACAAGTATGAGTCCACTTACAGACTCTCAAAGATTTTTCTTACATAATTTATTGCAATCTTTAGTAATAAATCTTCCTCCTATTAAGCCTTATAGTCCTTTTGGAATGAAGCCATATTGGTTTGATGGTACACACATGTGTTTCTATCATCTTTCACTTGGACATGATACTGAGAGTTGTAAAGCCCTCATAGTCGTTATTCAATAACACTTCGATGTTGACACTCTCTTCAATGACACTCCCATTAACCTTCCCATTATTCCACCTTTAGAATCTATAGTGGCTCCTACTATTCCACCTAAATTCAAACCCAAAGATGTCATTGTAACCCCTTTACCACCTTCACCAACTTTTCAATTTGACACAGTTAATGTGGCCACAAGGTCACAAAACCAAAAAGATAAAGTTAAGGAAAATGTCACTACTCCTTGGACCCATCCCTTCACCAAAGAAACTCCCCCTCCTAATCCTAAGATTTCCTTCTTGGGTGCTCCTAAAGAAACATCTTTATATGTTATTCAAAGCTCAATGGTGAAATAGCTTCACCAAACTCCTGTGAAAATGTCTTTGTATGAGTTAATCTAAAACTCATCCCAAGACTGTCAAGCTTTGATTAGTGTTTTGTAAGTGATTGAGGTACAATCAGATGATCCTAAACCTCTTGGATCTTTGGTTGGCTCCCTTAATTCTATCTCCCTAATTTATTTTAGTGATTTATAAATTCCATTTCAACACCTTGAAGATCAAGATTCTATCCTTTTTATTACTGCATATATTGATCAAACTCATATCAAGATAATTATGATTGATGGGGGAGCTGGTATTAATATTATTTCCACCCATGCCTATAAATAGCTATCCCTTCTTGATAATTACATGTCTCAAAATGATACGGTACTTCATTCCTTCAATGATACTATAACTACTATGGTGGGCACTGTTGTCTTACATATTCATGTAGGCCCCCACACAATTCCTAAGATCTTCTATGTTATGGAAGGAGAGTTCTAATATAACACACTACTTAGATGACCTTGGATACATTATATGGCATGTGTACCCTCAAATTTTCACTGCTATGTTAAGTTTGAACATGATGGACAAGTACATGTTATACCTGCTAACCCACCTCCATTTAAAACATGTAATATGACTTATAGTCCCAATGATGTTCTCATCCCATTGAAAACACCCTCTTCCTCACATGGTGCTTTTGAAGCTGCCACAAACTCCACTCCCATGGTTACACAGATATTGAAAACACAAATTCTTGACAAAGATCCCATGGAGGAGACCTTTCAACATTTGCCACTCAATAAATATCATTTGTTGATGCTCGACATGTTCTATACTCCACAAGAGTATGGAAGGCTTCACATGCACCCAAATTATGATCCCCATATTAAGATGGTTATCACCTATGGCCCCTTAACCTTTAAACCAATTTCACATATGGGGGAATTGATCAAGCTCTCACTGTCAACAATCCATCTTCTTCACCACAACCATTTACCTATGACTTCTCTTTCCTAAGTAACCCTGGATTTATTCACACCTATCTCTATAGGTGTGCCTATAAAGGATTTGGTTTATTAATTATGAATAAGGTGTGTATAAACCATTGAAAATGCCAAAAATAGAAATGGGGTGGGTTATGATGAACCAAATAAACTCACTAAAACCTCCCATGAGCCAATTGTCAAAGAACTAGTCTCTCCTTCTCCACCTTATTCTCCACCATCACCTATAAAATTTGAGGTATCTATACCTCCTATTTTTTTTTCAATAAATGCCATCCATTTGTGACATCTCACCTATCTTTAGGGTAAAGAAATAGGGTCCCTTCCTCTCGTTCATCCTAAAATAATTGATGAAGATTCTCCCACTATTAACACTATCCAATGTCAAGATGAAGATACAATTATCACCTACATGGGTGCATATGATTCCTATATCCAATGATCACTCCCATCCAAAACACAAGATATGTTAAATGAATCAAACATTGACATCAACCTACCTTCTCATGATAACCCTCACATCCTCAAGTTTGGCCAATCTTTATATTCCTCTAAATAAGCTAATTATACCACATTTCTTAATGACCATAGAAAAGCCTTTGCTTTATCTTAAAATGACATGCCTAGTATTGACCCCTCTATCATCACCCATAACATTGTCACCAATTGAGATGCTAAGCCTGTTAAATAGAAGATTTGTAAGATGCATTCTTGTATCACTCTCATTTTCAAAGAAGAGCTCTAATGCCTCCTTTCTATTAACTTTATCCAATCCATCGACTACCCACAATGGATTTATAATATTATTCTTATCACAAAAGTGACTAAGGGAATCCATATTTGTATTGACTATCATAATTTAAACCTCACCTATCTAAAAGATGATTTCCCATTGCCAAGTATTTCCAAATTTATTGATCTAATGGCTGACCATGAGATGCTATCACTTATGGATGGATTCTCTGGATATAATCAAATCCTCATCACTCCTAAGGATCAACACAATACAACCTTTATTACCCCATGGGAGACTTTCTATTATTGGGTCATGCCTTTTGGCCTAAATAATGTTGGTACAACCTACTAATGCACCATGACCTATATTTTCCATGATCTCCTACACAAAATTATGGAAGATTACATGGATGACTTACTTGGTAAGTCTAAGCTTCATCAAGAACACTTGATAATTCTCAAAACCATATTTAATCATCTCTTCCAATATAACATTTGCTTAAACCCAAAGAAATGTGTCTTTGGTGTTCTTTATGGTAAACTCTTAGGTTTTATCATTTCTCTCCATGGTATTGAGGTTGATCCTGATAAGGTTAAATCAATCCTATAAATGCCTCCACCTACTAATATAAAACAACTCCATAGCCTACAAGGCAAAATTTAGTCAATTCATCACTTCATTTCGCAATTGTTAGATTGTTGCCAACCCTTTCACCATCTCTTCAAAAAGGATGTCTCTTTTCAATGGAATATAGATTGCCAAGAGGCTTTTGATGCACTTAAAAAATACCTCCTTTCCCCATAGGTTCTTATTCCATTGAAATAAAATCATCCTTTCTACCTATACATCTCTATAATAGACTATTCTCTATGTATTATGATTGCACATCGAGATGACCAACATCGAGAGTAGGAGGTTTATTACATAAGCTCCAACTTATTGATTATGAGACTCAATATACCCATACTTCAAAACTTTGCCTTTCATTAGTCTTTTATGCCTCTAAGCTTCACCATTATCTCCTAAATCACAAAACCTATGTGGTCACCCATACTGATCCTCTCAAATACATGCATTCCCAACCATATCACAACCTATGTGTAGTTCGGTGGCTCATGCTTCTTGATGAATTCAACTTAGAGTTCATTAAAAAAAATCTTTTAAAGGGTAAACAATCATTGACTAGTTAGCTACTACCCATTTACTTGACAATAAACCTTCAAACCTTGAATTCCTTGATGAATCTATTACAACACTCTCCACTAATGACATCTCTTATCAAATGATGTTGTTCTTTAATGGATTTAAATTCCAACATGGTGGGGGTATGGGGATCATTATTATTCCTCTAGATAGTGAGACTATGCCTTTGTCATTTAAACTAGATTTTTAATGTACTAACAATATGGCCAAATATGAGGCTTTGATTCTAGGACTTCAAACAACTCTTTTCTTAGGTATAAAATCTATAATCATTTTTGGTGATACTCAGCTAGTAGTTAACCAAGTTGATGTTTCCTACCTATGCAAAAATGAAATTTTATAGTGGTATAGACATCATGTAGATACACTCTTAGGATCATTTGACTCTTATCTCTTGTAAATTGTTCTTTGATCTACAAACATGTGTGTTGATATGATGGTTTCAATTTTTTCACACATACCCTCTTCATCCTCCTCTTCAAGAATATATGTCATCATGCATCACTTAACATTACCCTCCTATGTGTCATCTAACATCCTCTTTGTCATAAATGTAACAACCAACCCACAATACTTATGGTACAAATAACTCATAGATTATCTTTCCTTCTCTATTACCCCTCCTGATCTTTCTAATAATGAGAAATGGGCCTTCATAAAATGTGTCACTCGTTACACTATACTAGGGGGACTTATTTACAAGCAAAGTTTTGATGGTCTTCTCCTTAGATGCCTAGCTAGTACTAAGACTCCCTTTTCTATTAAGGAAGTCCATGATGGGATTTGTGGTGGGAATTTCAATGGTCACACAGTTGCTAAACATATCCTTTGACTTGGATATTATTGGCCCACACTTCATCAAGACTATGTTGATTACATTCGACATTGGGTCAAGTTTCAACAACATGCTAACCTCCTTCATGTTCCCAGTCATGACTTACAAGTTTCTAAAGAATTTTGGCCCTTCTCCCAATGGGGATTAGATATAATCAAAGATATTAACCCTCATTCATCACTCCATCATCATTCTATCATTACTTCCACTAAATACTTCACTAAGTGGGTCAAGGCCATCCCTCTCATCTCCACTAAAGCTAAAAAAATTATTAAATTCATTAAGCATCACATCATCTATCATTTTGGTGTACCTCAAAAGATTATAATAGTTAATGGAAAGTATTTCAAAAAAAAGAATGTTCAATGTCTTTGTGATGCATTTGGAATCAAATTAATATTCTCATCACCATACTATCCCCAAGCTAATAGATAGGTAGAAGATTTTAACAAAACATTAACCAAAATTCTCATGAAGGTAGTCAATGATATAGGCAAGGATTGGCACACACACATTATTTTTTCTTTATGGGCTTACCACACTAGCATTTAAACCCCTATAAGTGCTACACCTTTTTCAATGGTATATGGGATGGAGGCTATTTTGCCTCTTGAGGTCTATATTCCTTCTCTCCACATTTCTCTACATGACATACTAACACTAAATTTCACCAAGAATGTTTGGCCCAACTTGAATTGCTTGATGAGTGCCATCTCATATCCCTCAATCACCTCCAAATCTATCAAGAGTGTATCAAATGTGCTTATAATAAAAACCTTAAAGAGAAAGATTTCAATATAAGAGATCTTGTCTTAAAAGAAAATTAACTGTGATAAACATGAAGAAGAACAAATAGGGTAAGTTTACTCCTAATTGGATTGAACCTTATATCATAACTCACAAGTATGGTTCAAGAGCTTAATGCTTGTCTTATCTTGAAGAAAGGATAGAACTTGAGCCTTTAAATGCTTTACACCTATGACCATTTTTTTGTTAAACTAGCATCACTTTACTTCATGTTTAACTTCAGCTCATCCCTTGAGCATTCCTATTACATACATTTCCCTTCCTCTTCACCCTTACTCTTATACACTTAGTTAACTTACACAGTGGTATGATTTTGTCCTCATAGTGGAAAAATCCTAAGCCTCTATAGTCTTATCCATGACTAAAAGCAAAAAAAAAAAGCAAAAAAAAATTAAAATAAAAATTAAAAAAATGGGATATTTAAAATTTTTATAAAATATCAGGTCACGCTTTTCAACATAGACTGCTCCCTTGAAGGACATCTACGTAAATTCCCTTTGATCCTATCAATAGAATACTCCCATAAAATATCAGGGCATGCTTTTCAACATAGACTGCTCCCTTGAAGGACATCTAGATAACTTCCCTTTACTCCTATCAATAGACTACTCCCTTGAAGGACAACTATTTAAACTTAAAAATAAATACTTAGACCACTCCCTTGAAGGATGACTAAGCTAAGATATATTCTCAAGGGAAAGACAACTACAAAAGGCTTCTCATAGATTTATATGACCTTAACCCATATAAAATCCCATTATAGGCTTCTTGCATTGATCAGCTTACACAAAAAAAAAAAGAAAAAGCTTTATTTCATGGACTTGTCTATATTATCTCTCGGGTCACCCATAAAAGGGACATATCATCTCTAATTGGTATGTTATGTTACCTAAACCTTTTCCCCCCCCTAAATTTACCCTTTTTCCCCTCATAATCTCTCAAGAGACTATGAAGCTCACTTAACATAAGGTAAAAAAGACGCTTCTCTAACAAACACAATGGTTCAAAGATATAAGGTATGAAAGAGGCTCATTTTCTTGAGCCTATTTATGTTCTAAATTATTGTCTTTGCCAATGCATGAACATTCTGCCTCTTTATTTTCCCATCCACATCACATGTCGATATCTCTATTTGAGATGAAGAAATAATGTCATACCACCACTCACATAACTAATCTATTTATTTTATGCATACACCATCACAAATATGGATAAATGCTGAAATAAACTAACATAACCAATCTATTTATTTTACACATACACCATAACAAATATGTAAAATGCTTAAATAAACTAGCATAACCAATCTATTCATTTTAAGCATACACCATCACAAATATAAAAAAATGCTAAGATGAAACTAACCAATCAACTATGCATATATCATCACATAAATGGGAAAGGCTAGTCTAACTCAACTAACATGATCAACATTAACATCAAAATTAACATAGCATATCATAAACATCATCCATATCACCATCATAATTACAACAAATTCATCTCAAATAAACACACAGAAAAAAATGAACATCTCATATATATAATATGTGATGAAAGTACATGTTCATCATCGACATCATCATAACATCATAAATCTCTCTCAAAATGTAAATCTCATATCTTTAACTCACAGGCTGGTATACATATAACATATATAATCAAAACTAGAAAACTTTGATACTCAGGGTCCTCAAGGCTCCTTATGTGGTCGTGAGGAGGTAGTATCATCACCACTCTCTATATGTCTATGTTGATGTGAGCTAGAAGACATCACATGTGATGTCAACCTCTTTTGCTCTCTAAACATTGAATATCTCTATATCTATAGTAGGTAATCTCATCTAGGGTAGTCAAATATCTCACCATATATATAGTCTGTGGAGGACCTATAGCACTTGATAATGGCCTAGCCTATACTAGTCCCTATGATGGTAGAGGAAGAGGAGTAGCCTAGCCTACTACTCTCAGACTATCTCTCTCTACTATCACTATAGTCATATGACCCTATAAAATAATCACCTAGCCCTATAGTGTTGTAACCTGACCCTGTAGCACCCTAATCTAGCTTTACAACATCACCACCTACCCCTATAAGGCTAAAACCTATGCCTAGGCTATCTCTCAAGCCTACACTACTACAACTTAGGCTTACACTTCTATATCTCAAGCCTGTAACACTACATTCCTCTCTTTGACTAATCGCTATAAATCTAGTGGTGGCCTCCTGACCTCTACCACTAGATGTAACCCTACCCACCAAGTTATATAGGCCATTATACACCTTGGGTCCCCAACACCTAGCCCTACTGGTAGCTCCTCAAAATATGGCCCATCTATCTCCTAGGGAAATGATAGGGGTACCTCTATGTAATCTTACCTATATCAAGGGAAGTTAGGTAGAATATCCTATAGTATCCCAAACTACTTCCTAACTCATGCCCAACTCACCGGCCCATCTCCACCTAATCCATAGTGAACTCTGTAACCCAAAAAACTATTCTACCTACTCTCTAAAAATTAGGTATGTCATATATGGTCTCCACATAATATCTATAGGGATCAAGCCCTTGATCATGCACCTATAGTAGGTAATGTCTCACACCATGCCATCTACTCAGGTCCATGCCATCTCCTCTATCCACCATCTAAAACTAACCCTAAAGATAGCCAAGATAGTGGTAGGTAACCCCAATGGTCATGTCACCATGATGTGCTCATGCACCCAATAGTGTAGTAGATGATCGACACATAAATTATACCACCACTATAGCCTTAAACCCCACAACTCTTTGTTTAACTATGCTAAAAATACTAGACCCCAAGCAAAAATGGTCCATTACTCAACCATCTATATAAGCACAGTTGTCAAATCAATTATAGATCTACATCTATCTACATCTAGTAATACATACACCATGATCCTAATCATCATTATGATGCTCAAATGATGATGCTCCTCATCAGCTATATACAGTGGCTCATATGTAAAACTCAAAGAGTGGTAAGTCACCTCACTAACATGCTCTCCATATAAAGTGACCACGTGTATATCATCCTCCTCTCTCAAGCATGCAAAGAGTTCCTCACCCTAGAGTGGTAGCCATAAAATCCTATACACATCCTCTTACATCACTGTCAAATCTCTAGTTGATAGATGGAAGGTGTTGGTGGTATGATCCCACCTATCAATCAAATCTATAATTAGAGACACATCCCATGTGACTCTATAGTATCATCATACTCCTCCCAAGCCCATGACTACCATATGCTCTTACTCATCTAGAGTGACATCCCTCCTCATACATGTCAATAGCCTCAACAGATGATCTCATAGTGTTAGCTCCATCCTCACCTGCATCTATAGACACAAACAACTCAGGTCACATACCTTTTAATATACTCTATCACTACCTTTTTGCCTTCCCATTGGGAGAACTACAATGGTCTGAGGCCCTAAACTGGGCTATGTAGGTAGCACTCAGTCAACATGGGGTCTACTGAGGTTATCTTAGCCATATACCCACCTTACTAACCACCCTAGGCTTCACTACCTCTATCTCTCGCTACCCTAGGCCTACCTACCAATCCCAACTCTAGGCCTCACAACCTATATTCATGACTCTTAACACTATGACCTATCTTTTAAGCTCTAGACCCCTAGAGCTATCTCAACTTGCCTTTTTCCCTAAAATACACTTTTTTAGATCTTTTTCCTAGGTTCTGGGAGAACTACAT
Source organism: Torreya grandis (assembly GCA_037957365.1). NCBI lineage: Eukaryota > Viridiplantae > Streptophyta > Pinopsida > Cupressales > Taxaceae > Torreya > Torreya grandis. Next base: position 74,368 of record JARHVA010002908.1, read on the forward strand.
TAGCTTGAGGCCCTAAACTAGGCTATATAAGTAGCACTCAAATAACATAGGGTCTTATGAGGCTAGCTTAGCCATTAAGCTAGTTAACTACTTCCACTAGAGATCCAAAAATCGCCTTTTCTCCTATTTGTTACTTTTCAATAGTCATCAACATTAGCATTAATGCCAACATCAGTACTTTATCATCCTACATAATGGTTGATGTTAGCAAGAAACTATCAATATTGATGCCATGTTAGTTGACATCAGTTGACCTCACTAATGTTGATGCCTATTTCAGCCCCAGGTTTGAATAACCCAAATACAACCTTACCCATTTACCCTAAAAACCTACCCATAAAACCCCATAACTTATCCTACACCTACCCTAACCTATTTTCTACCCCTCCACTCACATTTTCTACACCCCTACCTCTCATTCAGCCTAAAAATTACAAATACCAAATCACACTAGTGTAGGCTCTTACCTCATCTCTTTGTCTCCTCCTGAATGGCACCATTGGCTCCTATGGCTGTGCACCTCCTGCTAGGTCCCCTATTTGAGCTACCATCTCAAATCACTCTCAAGCTCTATTTCTTCTCACCAATCACCAAATTTGTAAATGAGTTTGGTCAGCTACCAAACCCTCTTTTGGTGGGTTTGGTCAACCACCAACATTGGCATTATTAACCTAACCTACTAATGTTAGTGTTTACACCTACTGACATTGGTAATTTTTCCCTAATTTTACTGATGTCGACACTTTCTATTATCGATATCAGTAAATGTGATTGATGTTGGCATCATTCTAATAATATTTTCCCAAATATAAAACCACCAATTATTCAAACCTAACCCATACACTGGGGCTATTGAAGATCACATATATCTCCCCAAACCATGATAAAATGATAATGAAGATCACCTAAATCTTTACCCATGATGACTTTGCTTGGATATCATGAATATTTCCTTGCTCATTAACCCTTTTACACCACCCTTGCATTGCTTATCCTAACCACTTATGTCATTATGCTATATTTGGTTATCATGCACATGCATATATATTACATGTTTTGAATGGAAACCAAGCCCATTCTATCACCTTCAACCCTTTTGTGTTTCCCAAGGGCACTTCTTACCTTGGATACCTGGGACACATTAACTAATAGAGCTATAAGTTTGATTATTTTCACCTATCAACTATCACTTACAAGTTGTGCTTTGGTTACTTCTATTCAAGTCCTCCTTAACCTTAACTATTCTCAACTTTGATGATTATAGTTCATTTTCGTATATGTATATAAAGTGATGCTTAATTCTCCACCATTCACATAATTACCTTTTTATCAAACTGGTACCTGATTTTGGTTTCTCCTCTATTAATTCCCATTTTGAGGGGGGATACCAATACCTCATCGAATACTTGGAGCATATAACTCCTATTTTTGTCTTACAACATGTTAGTACAAATTAAATAGACAAAAAGGGGCAAATGTAGACACCAAAATTATGTCACACACATGTGCATAACTCTCTATGTTGAAACACCCCTTAAGCCCATTTCAATAATAACAATTAATATCCCTAAACCATGCTTTTACCCATCACACATTTAATTAATTTAAAATACTTCATTGACTTAATTAAAAACTCATATTGCGAACTTATTTGGCCACCTTGCATATTTGATTAAATTATAGTTTTCATATTTGATCGTCTATTAAATCATTTGTATTTTCATCATCACTATTGTAATAATACTCTCTTTTCAATAAGAATATTTTTTATTGACTAACGGTGGTAGATTTATAATGGATTTTGTGGATTACTTAAGAGGTACCTATTTATTGTGCTCATTTGTGATAAGTTATTCAAACTGTGTGGAAATGTGCTCTTGCAACAAAATTTATTGCATAAGTTTTTTTATGCATTGAGGACATGGATAAATTTGTTCACTATTACCCACCTTAATGGACTCACCCACCTTATAAGTATGCATTTGGGAAATTGGAATTGGTTGATCAGGGGATATGAAATAACCTTTATCTAATTATGAGGGTTTATAATATCAAAAAGGTGTATCATCAACTAGAATTATATACTTATGTGAATCACGTAGAAACTTGATGCACCTATGAAATGTAGAGGGAAAAGATCCTATAATAAGAATTCAAGGACATAATAATAAAAAATTATATTTAATTGAGCCTTAATAACTTTAAATATAATATATAGCATTTTAGGAACCTACTATGATATTGAAAATGATAACTCCCATTACCAATTTTGGATTATTATCAAAGCTATTTATAGGGTTTTTTTTTTTCTTTTTTGAATATTACTCTTATTAAAACCTAATTGTTTAATCAATTTATAACTATAAATTTGATTCTAGAACCAATATCAACTATCACTCTTAATCAATTTTCCATGAATATAAACCCAAATGAATAGTGGAAGATTTTGCTCAATAATGTGTTTTAGAGATAAATCTATTATACTCAAATATGTGTTGTGGAGGTAAACATTATTTATCAAAATAAATAGTGATATCAATATCATTGACTATGTTCATAATAAAATAAAATGAATTTGTTTGTGTGTCCATAAGAACAAAAGTATCTCATAATAATGCATATAGTATATTTTTATAAGATAGTGCCCTTTACAATAACTCTAGAATAGAAATATTAGCTAATGTGTTACATAATTATTGAATGAAATCATACCCTTTGGGTTGGGTGGCTTGTATTAAATGTTGTGGAGGAGGGGGAGGAAAAATATAGATAATAATTATTTGGTTTTTAGTAGTTAATGGAGGTCATCCTCTTCTATTTTGAACAATGTGGATATGAGAGCCTAAGATAACTTGTGGTTGAATAAGGGGTATAGGATACAATCTAATAAGTATAGTTTGAGGTTGAGTATAAGGAATTACAAAAGGCTAAGAGCAAGCTCTTTGACCTCTTTCTGACTCAATATTTTAGATCACTACCTACAGAGGTAGAACCATGCTTATAGCTCACTAACCTATGTTTCGAGGGTAAGTTGAGAGTAAATTCCTAGGGTGTTATGTTATTCTTAGGTGCACAATAAATTAAATAGATAAAAGAGGATTAATATTGGTGTAAACAAGGAGATCACAGGGATTTACAATATACCTTGAGGTAAGTGGAAACTAAAGTTTGTGTTTAGCTCTATACTATGGCTATGAGTATTATATTAAAATCCCTCATGTCATGATGTATATAAATAGAACACCATGTATCCCTTCACAAAAATACATAATTAGTTTTAAACCACAATTTATAAAACATGAAAAAATAAATGAAAAATAAATTGAAAATAAAATCGAAAGATTTTTAAATAGGAATACAATAAAATTCAACCCAATGTCAAAAGAAAGGGCATCTATGTTAGTATTTATCTAAGGTGAAAATATAAAAAAATAGTGTTAGATTAATCCAAGGTTAGAAAATTTAAATCATTATGTTACACATAATATCTAAGGTTGAGGACTATGTTATTTTAGTGTTAATAAGTTATAGAATTACATTGAAACTTTAACCCAAAAATCAACAATCAACAAGCATTGTTTGAATTGAAATGTGGGTTCACCAAAATATTTACATTATAATTAATTATAGTTAATAAATAAATATAATTTGGAATGTAAACTATTGAAATAAAATCTAGGAAGTTATATAATACAAAATATAATGTGTCTATAAAAGTTGTAAATTGATTAAAAAAAACTAGGGCTAGGTTAGATAATTATCCTTACAATATATTAGTTTTAGACTATGTAAAACTATATTTAGGAAATGATTGTTTTAAATAAAATTAAAATGTTTATGCATCTTAAAACAAATATCCATTGTATATTGAGACAAAGTGGTAGAATGTGGAGAAAGTTACAATGTGTTTCTATCTAATACTATGGCTTTGTCTAGAAAAACTATGCATCGGATTTAATAATTTGAGCATGTTTGCCTCTATCCATATACAACTTGTTTCTATGTAGATGCTTTATTTGACATGTAGAAGATCTATAAATTTTATGCCTTTATCCTACATAAGCAAAAATAATATATAAAATATAAAAGAGTGAAAAAATGGGGGATGTGGGAATGGATGAGATATCCTTAAAAAATACCTCATTGATTGAGTGTTACCTACATATCCTGAAGACCCTCGAACAATATGTTTATCCCTATGGGGAAGGTCATGTGAATGAAATTAGTAAAATTTTATTATAATGCTTAAAAAATAATTCCCTTAACCTAAAACAAAAATGTTTTGATTGTCCAAGGATTATGGTATTGTAGTAGAATTAAAATAGCAATCTTAACTAAGAAGATAGATGATTTTAAAATCATAAAATATAAGATTTATAGTTGAGATATAGTAAGAGAGTTGGGGGTTTCATATGTGAGTTTTGATGTGATTTTATAGGCAAATATATTGAATATTTTTTATAAATAGCCCATTAGTTTATGCAAAAGATCCATTATGAAGCATGTCATTTTGAAAAGATGATTGGTAGAGAATTTAGGGTAAGGCTACCCTATAGGATAAGAACATAGTGCACCCTTGTCTAATAGTTTTATCTTATCCAAAATAGATAGAGGATTCTAAAAATAAAGTGATAATGAAGTATGTGATGAATAGGTATGAATATATAAGCTTTGGAGATATGTATAATATTTTTGAGACTTTGAGGGCTTCCTTAAATATTGTGGGTTATTATAATGGTGAATGGACAAATCAAGGTAAGGATTTCAAAGACAAGAATTATTAAGCATTTATTGATTAAATTTAAATGTGCACCAATTAGAGTGTTATTAGGCTGAGTTAACCCCCACAATCATCCCCATGATGACTACATGTTTCTTATGTATCTAATACTTTGAATATGGAATTCAAGTCCACATAGTTATCCCACATAGAGTGATTTATGAAAATATGATCCTTTGACTATGTGTAGACATATATAAATGGCTTGAATAATTTATCATGATTTCATTTGGGATAACTAAAATAAACTTGTGACTTGCATTAAGATTAATTAAAAAATTTAAAATTAGAACTGGGAAGAATATGGACCTTTTTCTCAATGTGTAATAGTGTGAATCTGTAGCTATATTGCAATTTCTATGTCGAATAATGAGTGACTTGAATTTTATTTTATATAAATATAAAAGGGGAAATAACATGATTAGAATCCTAAAAACATGGAATAATACATAAGGTAGGGCCCAATTTTGAAATATGACCATTAAAAGGCAAGGGTTAGAAATGTCAAATAAGGGTAATGACCATTTGACAATCTTGACCCAAACTGGATGATTTTGACCCTTAAGGAAAAGGGTTGGTTTTTATGTTTGGGTATATCCAAAAAAATTATTAGTTATGTATTAATATGATAGGATATTTATTTAGGTGATGAAAGAGGTCTTCACAAGTGACTAAAATAAGCCAAGGTGTCTAAATAGGGCTGAATCAAGTGCACAATTTAATTAAAGTGAAAAGGGGATAAAACTCACATGATCAAATATTTGTGACCAAATTTAGGTGTCTACAATAACTTATTGATCAAAGAAATATTATCCTAGACTATAAAACATGGGTAATATTTGTGGTTAATATTCACCATTTGGATAAAGTTTGCTTTTGGTCCCCTTAAAAATGGCAATTGTGTGAAAATATGCACTATTTGATTATCCCAAATTTTATATAATTTCCTATATTCATTCTTTTGATCACCCTATTAGATACATTCTCACATATTTTGAGACACCATATTGACATAATTAATATGTATGTGTGGGTCTTATTCCCCCTAAAATTAAAAGAAACATGTATTAATTATTTTGAGTCACTAATTATAGTTGTATGTATGCTTATATATATATATATATATTTATTTTGAGTCACTAATTATAGTTGTATGTATGCTTATATATATATATATATATATATATATATATATATATATATATATATATATATATATATATATATATATATATATATATATATATATATATATATATATAAAAGATTTAGTTGGTGGTAGTTTTGACATGACCAATAAAAATTAAGATTATGATGGTTTTGATGCACTAGAAATCCCGCTTGCAAGGAGCTCCCAAGAAATCCCTAAGGATTATTATACATGGTCTAGGTGCACTGATCTTCACTCAATGGCTTGTTGTGACCATTCCATTTCAAGGGGTCTTTTTTGGTCACTGTAGTATTTCAAATAAATCATTGCTTTTACTTAGTTTAGTGGACTAGTTGCCTAGGGGATCAACAAATATGAATTTAACCATAGAAATATAGTTGATTTAAAACATATTAATTATTGTTATACATTCAAAAATGAACCTATAACAATAAAAATAGATATGTAATCAGAGTAAACATGTAGACTCATATTTTAGCTTATAAAATAAACTAACCTAATCGCATATACTGATAAAAAAAGAAAAAATAGGGAAAGATAGGGATAAATAGAAAGAAGATCTTGGTTTCTAATGTACACCAGCCTAATTCTATTGAGAAAACAAATCCCTGGATAAACCATTCCTTATTTGAGCTAGACCTAGTACAAATATAACTAAGGATAGTGTAAAAGTCTATGGAATAAAGTAGTAGAGTCAATGAGGAACATAGGGCCACCACATATATGCACAAACTAATCATATCAAGTGAATAAAATTTTAGATAAATATGTTTTCTATTGAAAGGATTAATTGGGATTCATTAGATACTCATGTGATTTACAGACATGGATTTTAAATATCCTCAAATCAACAAAGCTAATCTAGAAAGCAAGAAAAAATTCATGAAGGAAATGACTGAGTTACTTAACTAGGGAGAACCAAACAACATGGTCTACTATTCTAATCTATTCTAAGGGATCTAACCCTTATTAAAATGCAATATTTGATCTTATATATGCATGTAAGCCTAAGGAGTTCAAATTCAAATTCACCCACTAATGGGGCAATTACATAAATCATCAATGTTAAGGATCCACTTGATATTAATTTAAAATAAATTACCATTTAAATCCATCATGAAAATATCAAGGACCATGATTGATTGAATTTGGTATGATTGTTTGCAAGAGAATGTAATTGAGATTACATTTGGATATCTAGTCACCCATGTTTTGCACAATCAATTACCATGCCTCTTTAAGGATGAGTTTTGTTTTGTACTCTGCATTTGATCCTAATGCACATGATATGCCCTTGATTCAAACATCAATCATGATTATCAGTTGAATCTACCACTTTTTAATAATTCCATTGTCTAATATTACATTGAATTCCACCATTTCTAATCATTTTTGGTGGTAAATCATCTACAACTTGATTCTACAAATAAAATTGGATGCACAGTCCATTCTTAGATTTTGATGGTGTCACATCCAATTTTCTCTATGGATTATTTAAAATATTAATTAGTGGTTTATGTGGTTAATGATTAGCATATATATTATTTATTTCTAATTTGGATTACTATATACTAGTTGGTTGGTAGATATATTACTTAGTTCATGATCAATATCGAGATATATATTTGTTGCATATGTTTTATTATGCTTATGATCATTATTGTTGTAGACTATTTGCATTAAATAGTTTATTATGGTTGTGATGATAATCATTTTGAGTTTGAAATAACTACCAATTTTTTTGATGAGGTAGATGTATGGTTGCTCTTCCCTCATAATCATTTCAAAGGGAGAGTATCATTGAATAGGGGTGTAAATATAAATAATGGGGATTGAGAGAGAGAGAGAGAGAGAGAGAGAGAGAGAGAGAGAGAGAGAGAGAGAGAGAGAGAGAGAGAGAGAGAGAGAGAGAGAGAGAGAGAGAGAGAGAGAGAGAGAGAGAGAGAGAGAGAGAGAGAGAGAGAGAGAGAGAGTTTTGGGGACTTGTGCACATACCACAATCAGTTTTTAAATGAAAATAAATGATATTGTATTAGGTTTTGGTTATAGATTAGTCTTATTTATTTGATTTCATTTGGAATCTTGACTTTCATATATATGTTAACCCTTCATTATGTTATGATTTCTTTCACTACATTATATTAGGTAGACGTACAAATGCATTATTTGGTTGATTTGCTTATATATCTCTTGGCTCTCTAGTTGTAATATACTTAGACATATAACCTAGATTAGATTAGGGAATTTGATTATCTCATTTTATTATATATACATAACCTTGTTTGAATTTATAACTACTTGTGGGTTCAAATGATTACTTGTCTTATTGCTTAATTTAATGGGTTTTAGATGGCACTACAATTTTGATGGAAAGGCACAAAGACAAATGAAAGAAAAAATACACCCTATAAATAAAAATTAATTAAGTATAAATTTAAATATTAATATGTTAGGTTTTATATTTGTATATGATGTAGAGGTAAGGGGAAAAGTCTTCAAATCATCATTACAGGCTCTGGTCTTGTCAAAAGACTGCATTCACTTACTATGCTTATCTTGATCATCCTTGCATCAATCTAGTTTCACTCTTTTTGATCATTATGTTTGTTATTATCCTTGCTTGGAATATATTCCTTGTAAATTTAAAGGTAATTATTTATGACATTAACCTCTCTCTAGACACTCACAATTCATTCTCTACTTCATTCCATTCATCTCATTCACAAACTTCCTCTTAGTCTCTTTCTAGCTTCGTACTAGGTAACCTTCTTAGATTTAGAGTATCAAAACATGATGTAAGTCTCAATGTGTCAATCCTCAGTCAAATATGTTATTAGATAGTCAATTCACACCTAAATTAACCTCTTACAAATGCTCAAATAGACTTCACCCTGTAATTCTATACATAAGGATCACAGTGTCCTCACAAAGCTTGTAGCCTTTTTTTGGGAATTTTGTCTTGGTTTGAGAAATACATAAAATCCATTGAATATATAAATCCATATATATCCACCATATATTTACTTTTAGGTGTGTGTCAATTTTCATAGCCTAACTCCTCATTTAGGTTACACCTCCTGTTTCATGTAAATTTTCACTTTAAGTTTCGAAGAAAGAAAGAAAAGAAAATTGATATAGGTATGGTTGAAAAACTTGTTTGGTTGTGTGAACATTGAATCTAAATGATTATAAGAGCTCTTATTTAGCTTGGGAGTAAGACCTATGGATAAGAAATCACTAAATTAGACTTGTTTGTTAGACAAATAGTTGGGTGGATTACCTAGTGATAGCTAAATCCTAAGAGTGGGAGCTTCTTTAGGGGTTACCAATCCACATGTTTTAAATAGTTAAGTTCACAAAACTAGAAATAAGGTACTTACATCAATTAAAGAAGATTAATAAAACTAAACACAAGAATGTTTGCTAATAAAATTGACTAGAAATGACCAAATTAGTGATAAACTAATTAATACTAGTGCTAAGGGGTTGGTGTATGCCTCAAAAAATATAAAAGGGGTCTTTGAGTGGTCAAAAACATATAAAATCAAGTTTGGTTTGGGGTAGGTGGGTGAAAATAAATTTATAGTTTTTATTGCCATAGGTGATCATCAGTGGTTAAGGTGACCATCAATGGTCAGACAGATTGTCGATGGTTGAGTCAATCATTGATGGTTACTGTGTAAGTTATGGGTTTGATAAATACATAAATAATGAGATCTGATAGATGGATTCTAAGAGTTATACAAGGGCTAGATTGATTATGAAATGGAAATAAAATATGTTAATATTGACAAACAAGTTTTGGGGTTACCAAAAGTTGATTGAGTGGGTGGTTGATGTAGTTAGCCTATTAGTGGAATTTGGTTTGATTTCAATAGATTAATGGTACCTGAGAGCTTGGTTGAGAGGTGATGGTAAGTAGACTCTCAAATAAGAAGGCTGATGATGATTGATAATGTTGATGATGCTAATTAACCTATAAAAGAAAACTCATAAATCCCTAAGCTCTTGATAATTATTACAAATGGATTTGACCTCCTAGGTCTCTCTCTCTTATAGCCACAAGCAAGAGGTGGAAGTGAAGGTGTAAGTAGGCCATATAAATACAACTCATCCATGTAAAGTTTTGTAACAAGAATTAGATGAGTTATATTTAGAAAAGTAACACAAGTGGTTACATGTTCTTTTTTAAGGAGGTGGACCCTAACCATCAACAATCAGGGGTTCCCAGGTGTGACCATTGATGGTCACCCTAATTGTCAACGGTTAAGTTTTAGAGGAAAATGGCCTTGAAGGTTAGGTTGAGATAATTTGTGAAACTGAATATGGATGAGCCTAGTGAGGCTAGATTGGTGTAGGTTGATCCCAATGGGGTCCTAAGTAGGTCCAGTAGGATTTTAAAAATTCAAAAATGTAGGTGCATAGATTTTGAGTTTCTACATTTTCCCCTTTTTATTGTGAGGATTATGTGAATGAGTTGCAAAAAAAAAAAAAGTATGAGTCAAGGGTCTAGTTGCCTTGAGAGTAGGAGGAGGTATTCTCCCTCAAACTTGGAGTCAATGAGGAAAAACAAAAATTGGGTATGGGTTTGATAAGTGGTATATGGTTAGTCACGAGGTGATGATATCAGGTTAGATATTTGAAATGCAAACTTACACATATACTGTGACCAAAAAGGTGTGAAAGCCAAGATCATGTAAAGACTAAAATTGCCAATATTGGTAAAAACTAAGGGTTAGTGTGAAGGACAAGTGACAAGTGAACCATGTGACTGCCTGTAGGCATGGCAACTAGGAACACTCATAAATGTAAGTCTCCTAAGTGATTTTTGTGTTTTTAATGGGTATCCAAGGCAAGAAGTGCTCCAAGGGAAAACATAAATGGGTCAAGTGTCATGGGTATCTGAGGTAGGAAGTGTTATCGATGAGACATAAGTAGGATAGTATGCATGAGGTGGCATAAAATGTAAATATTCAACATGGAAATATTGTCACTATAGTCAAATCACTAGGTAAAAAGTATCTTAAAATTGCACACTAGATGGGATAAAAGACACCAATAATGAGGTGATGAGGTGATCAAGTTGGTGGGAGAAGGGAATCTTCAAAAGTAGGAAAAAATTGGTATAGTTGTGCTAAGAATGGGTAATTTGAGGTGAAAAGTGGAAAATGGGGTTTCTTGATCATTGATGGTTAGGGTCCCTAAAATTTTACCATTGATGATAACCCTAACCATCAATGGTTAGGGTAAACCCTAACCATCAATGGTTAGGGGAAACCCTAAAAATTTGCATATGTCAAAAGTAAAAAACAAAATTTACTTTTACCCATTATGACTTTTATGCTTTGGTTGACTAAGCTCTGATGATTTCAACATATAACAGGGAAGGCGATTATTGAGGTGGTTGTTGATCATTACTTGAAGGCTTGTGAGTTGCCTACATGGGATCAAGATGTAGGGAGAATGAGGATATGATCAAGTAGCTATTCATAGGTTCCAACCACAGTGGAGGTCAAGGAATGAGGTAAGAGGTGCCTTAAATTTGGTAGCTAGGATTAATTTATGTAATTTCAATTTTATTGAGTGATCTGGATGGGGTTGGGAATGTTCTATTTGGGTTGTATGCCCTAGGTGGATTTGTAGCATTTTGGGCAATTTTTTGGGTAAAATGATAAATTGATAGGTGGGGGGGGGGGGGTGATTTGGGTTAGGTAGGTTATAGGCTAGGTGTTTAGGTATGTGTTTTAGATATTTTTATTGCTTATGAGGGTTTGGGAATTCTAGCAATGGAATACCCATAGTGACCATCGATGGTCAGGTCTGACCATCAATGGTTGATACCCTAGGATATAGGGGTCCATGAACATCAATGATCAATGTGAAAACCAATGGTTGGGTAGGATAGGTTAGGGTTTTGTTGGTTTTTAGGAATAAGGTAGGGTTAGGGTGATTTTTTAGGGTTAGGATAAATGGGTTATATGATGGTTTAGGGTGAGGGTAATGGTCTAATCAAGATAAGATTAGGGTTAAGGTTTTGTTGAAGTTTCAAAGTGTGTTAGAGATCCATAAGATGATAGGCTAATCTTGGCTGCTAGGGGTAACATAATTAGGAGGAGTTAGGTAAAAATAATAGGGGAATAGGTTAGGTGTTAATAAACTAAGGTAGATGAGACCAGTGTCATTAACTAACCCAAATGTTTGATATGATGTAGGCCAGGGAATAGATTCAAATGTGTGACCACATGCTGTGCATCTTCCTTGAGCTTCATCAGGGGATAATCATAGAAGACTAGGTGCTTATGGAGGAGGTAGGGTTGGGGATGATAAGGCATTACCAATACATGCCTAGAGATGCGTCTATGATTGTAGTACTCATTGAGAAATGGGATCCTACTAAAAACACGTGCATATTTTTGATTGGGGAGATGATTATTCTCCTTAAGGATGTACATAGGATCACTCGACTCCCACTACATGGTGAGGTGATATATCAGATTGAGTAAGAGGAGTGGGATGGCTTTATCAAGTATTTGTATAGGGATGATTGCGATCAGGTCTGATGGCATACTAGGGGATTCAGTTAATTAGTGTTGTATGAGCAAGATCCAAAGGAGAGGAGACTCATGATGATGCTCATGATTATGGTGACATGCTTTGGGTTCCTAAATTCAAGTAGTGAGAGGTTTTTATATGTGTTATTAGGTGTATTAGTGGAGTTACTGCTTGGTAGGATCACGTTTGGTTGGGTTACAATTTTTTTTTGTAAAAATCTATAGGGAAATGTGGGGGTTTAGGAACCATAGGAGGTATGACATTAGCATTAGCTTAGTTCTTCATTATTGGGCTTATGAGCATATTTAGGTTTCGAGATCCATGGGATTGTCATGGGTAGAATAGACATAGGTTGAGTTACCCATTAGTATTATGAAATGGAGGGATGATGTGGTTGTATCAAGTATAAGAGGTGGTGCCCATGATGTTGATTGGTTTAGGGGTGCACTAGGTGCATTAGTAGCTAGAGACATCATTTGGAGGCAATATACATAGTTTTTGATATGGCCAAGTTATAGGTAGTAAACCCTTGCCCTTCAGAGTTATAAGTGGATAATGGGTAAATGAGTGGGTGAGGTTGATCTAATTCCATTCAATAGGGTTTTTAGAATTTTGGATTGATATAAGGTGTTGTAGATCCATTTACTTGGTATAAGAAGAAGGATTTGGAGGGTTAATTTTTGGTGCCCTAGCCTAATCTGACAATTTTGGATGGTGGTTTTGAGGAGCTTCTCATTAGGGCCTGTGTGGATGATGCTGGGTTTGTATATGGTTACATGGCTTGGTACCAACTGATATATGTATTTTTAGATGTTGGTGGGGATGACAAAGGGGTGATGTTGATGGCTGTAGATCCATCCAACCATGATGGATAGGTAGGGGTGGTATTGGCTATGGCTAAAGCATAGGTATAGGTTTTACAAAGATAAGTGGCCATGTTACAAGGTTAAATTGCCATATTATAGGGTCAACTTACCACTATTATAGATGAGAGGGATTAGGCATAGGGATCCTTTGGGACAATCACATAGGAGAGGGACCTAATTAGATAGAGGGCTAGAGTAGCCATAATAATAGTAGGAGGGCCACTAGACATAGTGCCATGGGCATGCTATCAATATATTATGAAGGAACTCTAATATTATGAGGTGATGATGTTAGATAAGCTACCTTAGACTATGTGATATGTGAAGTATGGATCTAATTTGGTTGGTGGGCTATCTATAGCCACTCTAGGAAAATGGGCTGCTATGGTTGGTTAGGTAGGGATCCCAAGGGGACCAACACTAGGTACAAGTGTAGGTATAGGTATAGGTGGGGCTAGAGGTAGTGGCACATGTGTAGGTGGGGCTAGTAGTAGTGGTGCCCCATGACCATATTTAGATATGTTTTTTTATTGATAGTGATAGATGCACACTATTTTGATACTAACCTACATGCTGATATAGCGAGATGTATATTTTTTTAGAGAGTTTGATACATTAGTACATGTATTATTTATGATGATTCGATGTATATGATGTATGGTTCATGATGTTCATGTTTTATGGTTGATGATCAATGACCTCTTGCATATGCTTTATGAGATGTTAACTTTAGAACTTAGGCATGTGATGTTAGAAAAATAATTATGATGCTTTAATTTTTTTCATGGATGTGATAGGATGTGTTATTGATGTATTTATGTCATATGATAATATAATGTCTTGTTTATGGTTATGTGATGTGTTTGGCATGAATTGATGTTAGAAGATGAGTTGTGTTAATGTTATAGTAGATGGATAAACTAGTATATTTTATGGTTCATGATGGTTTGCTCATTGAATTTGTTTGTGTTTATGATGGTGAGTGGTGTAAGTAGTGTTTTTTATGGCATGATATATGCTCATGTGATGTTATGATGGTTAATATATAGGATGATGCTGATGATATGTTTTCATTGTGTTTTGATCATATGTACAGAGATGGTGTAGTTTACGGGCATGGTTCATGATTTTTATGCTATTAATGTGATGCTTGTTTTTTATGATCATGGGGATAAAAATATAAGTATGGGAGTAGGTGTAATGAAAATACATAAAGTAAGTGGATAAAAAACTAAATGTTTAATAAAGTGATAATAATCATGAAAGGTATGGACTAAAAAAAGATAAAAAAAGGAAAATAATTCCTTTTCATTGATAAGGAAAAAAATGAAACCCAAGATTGGATTGGCCTTGTGAAAATAAGCCTTTCAAATGCTTCACATTATCATGCTTAGGTTGATAAATAGGTATCTTGATCACATTGTGCCAATAAGCTTATAGTCTTGTGCATATGTTATGTGGAGGGAGAATGGATGAAATTGGAACCTTTTGTGAGAATAGAATGCCTCTTCTATAGGTTTCCAAAGAGGTAGTAGAAGTAAGTCTATGCTCATATATAAAGTGTAGACTGATCAATGTGGGAAGTATGCTGAAGAGATTCTATTGTGGCCTTCCAATATTATTACTTTTATGAGAGCCGATTGTAGCTTCCTCATTACTTTTTCTTTTGCTTAGGGGTCTTTGTTATTTTTGAATTTGCTTTAGAGTTGGGGAAGTTGATCAATATAGGAAACTTCCAATAAATTGCTAGATTTGACAAATGCTTCACTCAGCCATCCTTTGAGGGATTGGTCTAAGTTTATATGCTTAGTACAAATGTTTTTGATAGTTATCCTTCAAGGGAGTAGTCCACCTTACGGTTTACAATTTTAGTTGAGTTTTCAACAATTGTCCTTCAAGGGAGTAGTCTGTGCATGTTAAGAATTAAGATTATGTGTTTTTGACTATTTTGATATTGCTTTTTTCTATTTATTTGATTTTGTTTGACATAGAATTGTTTATATATTCTTAAGGGATTAAATTTATGAAGGCAAGACTAAGTTAACATGAAGGTTTAGTAGGTGAAAAGAAGTCTAGGTGACAATGACCATGGGAATCTATCTTGAAGATGGATAGAAAGCACCATGAGAATCAAGCCATGAGTAGAGCCATGGTACCCATAGTTCAAGATTAGGCTATGAATGTGATGGATAATCATGTGATTCAGTTGTGGTCGGTCACCCCTAAAAAGAGGGAGATGATTGTGGGTGTAGGGGATGATATTAAGTTAGACAAATGATGAGTGTGATCCCTATTTAAAAATAGAAAGGATGTAGATGTGAAGCATTAAGAGGCTTAGGCTATAGTTTGCCTTTGAGAGAATACAAAAGATAAGCACTTGATCCATACTTATGAATTATGATATAGGGTCCAAGCCAATTGAAATAAAAATTTTCCCTTTTTTTTTCTCCATATTAGTCACATGTTGATTTTCCTTGAGAACAAGATCTCTAATATTGATTTTTCAAAATTTCAAGTGTTTTTTATAGGCACACTTGATTCATTCTTTATAGACATGGAGATGGGAAATAATGACCAAACAATTCTCATCAAGTAGCTCAAGTTGAGCTAAATGTTCTTGATGGTAATCATCTTCCAAAATAAGGTCATGAAAAGATATGCAAAGAGAAGGTTTTTGGATTTCAAGAGGTAATACAACCTTGGATCCAAACACAAGAGAAAAAGGTGTATCACCTATAGAGGTTCAGATACTAGTACAATATGCCCATAAGGTTAAAGGGATGTGGAAGTATCAATCTCAACCTAAGGTATTGACCATTTTGGTAAGCATATTGTTAAGGGTTTTGTTAGAGGCTTCTACTTGTCCAGTTGGCTATGGGTGATAAGGGGATGAAAAGCTAAGTTTAATACCAAATATGTCACAAAGACCTTGAACTTATTTGTTTTTGAAGGATTTTCCATTATTGGTGATAATATTATGGGGAACACTGAAATGATAGATGATATGATGAGTGATGAATTCAATAATTTTGTCAGCTTTTATTGAGATAAGAGGAATGGCCTCCACCCATTTGGTGAAATATTTAGTTATAATGGTGATAGAGTGATGTGATTATGAAGAGTGGGGGTTAATTTCACCAATAAGGTCTAGACCCCATTGTGAAAAAGGCTATAAGTCAATAGAAAATTGAAGGCTATGGTTGGGTACGTGACACAAATTAACATGTTGTTGATACTTGACACAATTTTTCACATAATCACAATAGTCTTGGTTAAGCATAGGCCAATAATAGCCTAAGTAAAGGATGCACTTAGCCACAACAAGTCAACTAAAGTGAACCCCATAGATACCATCATGCATCTCCTTCATAGTGTGAGAGGCTTCTAGACCATAAAGGCAACATAATAGGAGGCCATCAAGACTATGTTTATAGAGGATGCCTCCCATAACGGTATAATGGGAGGTGATTTGAATAAATGCTCGATGGGAATTCCTAAAGAGGCCATATGAAACTATGCCAAGGTTAATTTAGTTGAAGGTTTGTTGATACCAAAGGTCAGGCTAGATCTCCTCCACACTAAAAATGGTTAGAGTGTCTAACTTGACATATGAAGGATTGGTGAGGTGATGGATAATGGTTGATAGCTTTGAGTCCAAGGGTGTTGATGGGAACTAAGAAGTGAGAGAACCCATGGTGTTAAAAAACTTGTTGATATATCATGGGGTAGTTTGAACATGATAGTTTTCAAATGATGTCAAGAGTTCAGTTACTAACTATCTGTATAGTTGCAAAATATCATTCTTACATTGGTAGATGTTGTTGACTTGATTGACCACAAGTTGGGAGGCACTAAAGATGTTGATTGTTCTAACTCCCAAGGATAATGTGGTTTAGAGACCATATTGTTGGTATATTCAGAGTTGAGTTTAAAAGATAAAGGAAGTGTTTCACTAATAAGGGGATAAGGATGATACCATCTCTCCCACCATACCAACATTTGGAACCATCAAAGAACATGGTTATGTGATTGGTGAAATCTAATTGGGATAATTTTGCGATGGACTCATCTATAAATTTAAGAGGAGGAGGTTGGTTTCTTAGTAGGGGTGTATCAGCCATTTGGTTAGAAATGACTTGCCTCTTAATTGACTTCTATTGTAAAAGTTCAAGGTCAAACTTAGCTAAAATCATGAGGCACTTGGACATACACTAGTTTTGATATGGCTTAGAGTGCATGTACTTGAGTGGGTTGGTATTGATTATGATGAAATTTTTGTGGTTAATAAGGTAGTGGTGAAGCTTGGTGGCCACAAATACTAGGGCTAGGCAATTTTTTTTGATATGTGTATATTGAGTTTCATAGTCTACAAGGGTGTAGATTATGTAATATATGGCTTTATATTTATGTTGTTCATCCTAATGGGCAAGCATTATCCCTAAGGAATGGACCATGGTAGAAATATAAAGGTAGAAAGGTTGGTCATCCTTAGGAGGTGTGAGGATAAGTGGAGATAGAATGTACTCTTTGAGTGCTTCAAAGGCTTTTTGACAATTGACATTCCATTTCAAAGAGATTCCCTTTTTCAAGAGGTGATGGAAGGGTTAACATCTATCCAAGAGCTGAGAGATGAAGCAGTGAATAGATTGGAGTTTCCCTTGCAAACTATGGAGTTGCTTAAGATTATTCAAGGGGAGCTTTTCAAGGATGGATTTGATTTTGGCTACATCAACCTTGATTCCTTGAAGGGAAATGATGAAGCCAAGGAGTTTGCTTGACAAGACCCTGAAAATACATTTCTTGGGATTGAGGTAGACATGGTAATAGATAAGTCTCTCAAAGATAATCTTGAGAATAGCTAAGTGGTCCTTGCAAAGTTTGGATTTTTTGAGGAGGTCATCCATGTAGTCCTTGACAATTGTGTGGATAATATCATGGAAGATGTAGGTCATAACATGTTGGTAGGTTGCACTAGCATTCTTAAGACTGAAGGTCATGACCCTATAATAGAAGGTCTCCCATGGGGTGATAAAGGAAATTTTTTGCTGATATTTAGGGGTAATCAAGATTTAATTATAACTTGAGAAACCATCCATGAGAGACAACATATCGTGGCCTACTATAAGTTTAAGAAGTTGGTTAATGCTAGCTAAGTGAAGGAAATTCATCCTTTGGGTAGGTGAGGTTGAGGTCATGTTTGACCACACAGATACAGAGTCCCCTTATGGATTTTATGATAGGCATGATGATTGAAACCCATTGGGAATAATCAATGTGTTGAATTAAATAAAAAAAGAGGAGGCATTGAAGCTCTTTTTTGACAAGAAGGGTTATTCAAGGATGCATTCATTGAAGTTTCTATCTTACAGGCTTGGCATCATGATTGGTTACAATGTTATGGCTGGTAATGGTTAGGTCAATGCTAGGCATGTCAACATATGACCAGGTGAATGTAATTCTATGATCTTGGAAGAAGGTAGAGAGGTTTTGCAATTCCTCAAGAGTGAGATATTAGCCCAATTTAATGATATAAGGGTTACCTAAAGTGTCTATGTCAATTTATATAGTGGATTCATTTAACCTGGTTGAGGTTTTAAGAGGTAAGGATCTATGGATGGATTAATCAAGTGTACCAAAGTAAGTGAGAGTAAAATTATCATCCTAGAAATAAACCATGTTAATGATAGGAGAGTACTCTTTTACCAGTTTAGGATGGATCAAAGGGATGGATATGGGTGCTCCATCCTTTTGATAAATTAGGGGGCCTAAGGGTAATCATGTTTATGAAAAAAAAGTTAGGTGGGATGATTTACTCATTCTCACACTCAAGGGGAGGGGGTGTTGGTGAGGAAGGGGTCTCTTCTTTAACAATGGTAGTAGTAGTTTGTTTGGATTTCATATTATTTGTAGAATGAAACCAAGGCCATGCTTCTCATGAAGCTTTTGGGTCTCGATTAGGATCAATATGTGTGGTCTATGTTCACATCATCCTAAGCCAAAGCCTTTCCAAGCACACTTGTGGAGGTATACTTTGGTGAAGTCTAGGTTGTCAAAGTAAGAAAAGGTGGAGGTGAATAGTTAAGGTGAAGAGGGGATAGAAATAGTGCTAAGGGGCTTGTTAATTCCCCCATAGATAAAGTGGATTTGGTACCTTGGAGGCCCTAAGGGGATAATGGCTCTAATGATGGGATCATAACTTAGTTGTTGGTTAAGTTTCCCATACTCTTGGGGAGTAGTGAAAGTGACAAGGGTAAGGAGATGATATTATCTAAGGGTAAGGCATTAGAAGGTAGATTCCAAGGGATCAATGGTGGGTATTTGATCTAGGGAAATAGACAAACTAGTATATTCCTCCATGAAAGGAGAAGTAATGGCTTCATTTTTCATGGTTAAGGGCTTATTGATAGATGCTTAGGGTGGTGTGGTTAGAGGTAGGAGGACATCATTAGGTTGATAGGTCATGTGGCATGTTGTAAAAGGGCTTGGGTCAGCTTGTATGGTAACAAACTAACATGTGTTCAAATTTGACACAATAGTGGAGGGTAAAAGGTACATAACCCATAGCTTAGATCTAAGGTCTCCTTAGTAGAACATTGTATTGAAACTCACCTTTGATCACATAAAAAAGTTTAGGGAGAGTGCATGGTCCAAGATGAATGTGGAGGACAATTGTTCCCAAGGTAGTGGTCATGGTGTCATTAAAGGAGTAAATCACAACTAAAGTTTAGGAGATGACATTGTCTAGTAATTTGAGTTGGTTATAGGCACGGGTGGAGATGATGTTGATGTTGGCTCCCTCATCAATCATAACCCATTTTATGTTGGTTTGGTGGATGTAGGTAGTAATAAAGAGAGGAGAATTTGGATCCTCAAGATGGATAGAGGGTACCTCTAATTCTTTGAAATTAACTAGGGTAGAGAGTTGGAGAGAACCTATGAAAAGCTTTATAGGTGGGGAGTCACCTGATCTGACCTTGATTACTTTCATAGCCTCTATCATGATCTAGAAATGGTGGGTTGAGGTGGAAATGAGATCATAGATGCTCATCTTAGCTATAGTTTAGTGAATTTTCTTAAGAATTACCCTTCTAATGGATTTAGAGGGGTTAGCCTCAGAGGTGCCTAATATAGCTACTTTGGGTTTAGCTAAGGATGTATAGGTTTGGATCAGGTTTGGTTTAGGATGAGTTGGTGGGTATGTCCATGGGATGGATACTTTGGCCTTCCATTTATCATTTTATTGTGATCATGTGACTACATTAATTATATAGATAAAGGGGGAAGGTGAGAT
Organism: Torreya grandis; assembly: GCA_037957365.1. Classification (NCBI taxonomy): domain Eukaryota; kingdom Viridiplantae; phylum Streptophyta; class Pinopsida; order Cupressales; family Taxaceae; genus Torreya; species Torreya grandis. Next base: position 95,028 of record JARHVA010002908.1, read on the forward strand.
GGGAGGTTGGGTATATTCTCTGTCACTCAGAGGTGAGAGTGGTGGATGAAGAATGTGTTGGCAAATGACTATTGGGTGTATTGGTAGAGGAGTTGATGGAATTTCATCTAGTAAAAGATCATCCTCATCATATATCTGATGGATAATGTCCTGGAGATCTTTGAAATCCTTAATGTCATGCCTAGGTGTCCTATGATATGAATAGATTTGAAAGTCATTGTACCACACTGGCTTCAAACTAAGAGGATTGAAAGGTCTGATAGAAGGTAATGTGAGATAGAAGGTCTACAATAATATTTGAAGAGTGGTCATATAATATTTTTCTAGAGGTGGGGAAGGTATGGGAATTGTGGTTTTGGTTGGTAAGATGGGTGTGTTGGTGGAAAAAGTCTAGTGAGAGATGGTTTGGATAAGGTGATACTTTTGGTTGATGGTTTTGGTTTAGATATGTTAGTCATTGGGGTGTCTAAGTTTGATGGCTTGAATTTTGGTAATCCAAGAATTATCGATGCATCAAATAGTAGGTGGGATGGTGTAACCAATAATAGTGGATGGCACATGTTAAAGGGAGCTTAATTTTTAGGCAAAGTTGAGGGGTGAGGACCTAATATAGAGGGTAAGGTAGAGGGAGGTGGAATCCTAGCCATGTGGATTTTCAATGGTTTCACCCCTTTTGTTGGTTTAGGTTGAGACTTGGGTACATGTTTGGATGGGGTTATTTCTACTTTCAAATATTGGTAAACCTAGCTTCATGTAGGGAAGGCACCAAGAGTTTTGGAAATTTTTGTTGGTGGTATAGTCATTGGAGAGGTGGTTTTTTTGGTTGACTAAGAAGGTAAGGGGTTGGTATAAATTTTGATTTGTTTAAAAGGTGGTGGAAAAATTATGGGATGGTTAGTTAGAGGCATTATATAAGGTTCAATTTTGTTTATGTAAATAAGTGCTAACTATTTCTAGAAAGTGGCTTGATTCATGTCTGGTTTTGTGACCATACCTAACTTTTGAACAAGTTTAGAAAAAGGTCTGTTTATTGGTTTGGCCCCCTAGGTAGTGGGTCTCAAGGATACACCTATGGATTGAGAAGGAGGGTTGATATCCTCATCTATTTCCTTAAGCAACGAAGGTAAGTTTTAATTAGGTGGCTTCTCCATGAGGGGTATATGTGAAAGAGTTATTTCCCTGAGCACGATGTATATAGTTATCATTTGATTCATGGTTAGGGGAGATGGTGGGTTAGGAATGGTTATTTATTCTAGGTAGGATATCTAAAGGGGTGTTTGATGATTCTAAAGCCTCTATGATTGAATATAAGGAAAAAGGAACCTCTTCAGTTTGGGACTCTAAAAGAAGGGAAAGTGACTCTGCCACCTCAGTAGGTTAAGTGGGGGAAAAGAAGGTAGACTGGATGGTAGGTCCCTTATTGACAAGTGTATCAAGGAACATATTGAACATGTGGGTATCATTAGAACATATAGCTTATGTGTCCTCATTTTTGATAGGGGCATGGTTGGGAAAAGGCTTCCTGAAAATATCAAGAGCTTAATTTTAAGGGGTATTGGGATTATCCAACATGAGTTTCCCCTTGTTGATAAGGATTTGAACAAAATTATTGAATGTATTACATTGACTAACATCATGTCCAATTAACCTATGAAAAGCACAAAAGTCATTTTCATTTTACCAAGTAGGTGCTAGATGAAAAAAATCAAACTACTAAGGATGTTTGATGGGGGGAAGCTATATGCAGTTAGCTTTTGGTAGTTTCTCCAAAACTAAGAAATAAGATTCTCCAAGTAGAGTGAACCTATTTTGTTTACTTTGGTTTAGGTTCTTTGTGATTTGGTTAAACTTAATGGGAGAATTTTCTTGATTGACATTGGGTGGAGGGGCAGTTTTAAGGACAATTGCATTCATAGTTCCCTTGCTCTTGGTTCTAGTGTTGGCTTGGCTTCTCGATTTAAAGGAAGAGGTTTTGTTAGTCTTGAAGGTAGATTTTTTGTTTCATAACTTTAATTTTCCCTCATATGTGGCCCATTTTTATATCTTATGCACCATGGTAAAAGCTTCATCAAAAGTTTTGAAGCTTTGGACATGTAATGTAGAAGATATATGTTTGGCACAAGCTTGAGTAAAAATCTCTATGAGTTCAGGTTGAGGTAAGGAAAATGAAATATGATTTATAAATATTCTCCAATGGGTAAAAAATCAGCAATGGACTCATCATCAAATTTCCTAATAGAATAGAGGTCGATGATAGAGACCTTTTTGGAAATGTTAACAGAAAAGTGATCTAAGAAGACTTGTTCTAGTTGGGTGAAAGAAAACATTGAATGCTTGGTGATGGCATTATACCAGTCAAGTTTTAGGCCAAATAAAGACATGGGGAAGGTTTTAAGGAAAAAGGCATCATCATAATCAATCATGTAACATGCATGCTTGAAAGCCCTAAGGTGTTGTTGGGGGTCTTTCTTGCTCTAAAATTTGGTAAATTTTAGAAACTCCCATTGTGAAGTGTAAGGTCTGATAGGGACAGAGGGATGAATAGGTTCATTACAAATATAATCATAGGATAAGATATTATGATACCCTAAAATGGATGACTTAAGGTTTGTCATCTTGTCCATGAGCATCTTCATTAGGTTGATTTGAGGTGGTGGACCAAAAGGATTGTAAGTTTGATATTGTGGTAGAGGTTGGATGACATATTGGTAATTATTTAGCAGTTGAGAGGTTGTCACATTTTGGAATGTGGATGCTAAAGGTTAGGTAGGTGGTATGTAAAGATAGGTAAATGATATTGGTTGGGTAATAGGTACATTCCCTTATAGGTTATGGATGTAACCTAGGTTGGGTGCGATGGTTACCTATTGAGGGATTCCTAAGGGTTGGGTATGGGTGGTAGTTGGGTTGGTGACAAGAGGTGAGGTAGTGACCTTTGTGCTAATGGGTGGTGAAGTAGAAGGGATAGATAACCTTAAGATTGGCAAAGGGGTATTAACTAATGGGTTAATTTTGATAGAGGGAAGGTTGGTAGTGCTAGTGATAGATGCTCACATAATAAGTGGAACGTGATGGGTTAATGGTAAGTTTGCTCCTAAGGTAGAGGAGTCATTGGTAGGGCATAAGGCATAAGGGCAGTGGTTGGTTGGGTAGGTTAGTTTTCATCTATGACATCAAATGGGGTAGTAGACAAAGTTGCTTGGGTAGTTGGAGGTTGGGTGGTGATCACAACAATAGGGATACCTTTCATATGGTGGGATGGCATGTCATAAAGAGGATCCTGAGGTGGAGTTGGAACTGGGACATGGTGATGGGAGGTGTTGAGGTAGTGCTAGAGCAAAACTGGGTTATTATATAAAAAAGTGGTAAATTCCATGTCTTAAGGAAAATTAAGGCTTCCCAATGGATGAGGTGAATATTTTGCCTTAGAGACATACTCCATAGATGAGGAGGTAAAAGAATTTGATTTAAGTAATGGGTTTTGTTCTACTAGGTCTCTTCATTGTTGGCAAGTGAGAAACAAAAAGAAAGGGGGAGAGAAGATAAGAACAAAATCACCACTCAAAAAATAAGAAGATGAGAAAATGATTAAGGCAATCAAGACACACATTAGAAAGTACATTAAGCCTAGATGTTAGTTTTAATCTCACTTTTAGCTTATGCCTTAGTTTATGACAATGTGTGATAGAAGTTGGCTTATAGATCAGGTGCTATAGAAGAAGTCTATGGTTGGTTTTGGGTTATTTAGGTTCTCAAAATAATTTATATTAGAATCAATATGTGTCTTGGTATTGGGGCCTACCACCTCACTTCATGGTCCTGTAGTGATAAGAGTGTTGGGTGATTAGCCAATATATATTGATATCTATAGTTTATACTTAACCAGAGAACAAAATTGGTTCTCCCCTTGGTAATGACATCCATGTAGGATTTTTAGGAAAGGGTAAGGTGACCACTAGGTGATGAAATCCTAGTCTAGTCAGGCCTTATCTCACATTGTTTTGATGCTTGATTGATGAAATTGGTTTGGCTAGTGTGTGCAACAAAAGTGCTGCTACGATAAGATTATTGTGATTTAATCTAAAGTGAACTAATGTTAAAATCAATAAATGGATGTTGTTGATTTTAAACGCAAAATAAATTTCATTTTCAATTATGAGCACAAATAGAGAAAAGAGCATACAAATTCCCAAAAAAAAAAGAGTAAAGACTCTAGTATCCCACCAGGCATGCCATAATGTTTCATTTAAATTTCAATTTAAGTTCTAAAGAAAGAGAGAAAATAAACTTGATATGGGTGTGGTTGAAAAACTTATTTGGTTGTGCATGCATTGAATCTAAATGATTGTGAGATCTCCTCTTTGGCTTGTGAGGAAGACCTAAAGATAAGAAAGCACTAAAGCAAATTTGTTTGTTAGACAGATAGTTGGGTGGATTGCCTAACGATAGTTAGATCCTAGGAGTGGGATATTCCTTAGGGGTTGTAAATCCACACATTTTAAATAGTTAAGTTCATAAAAATAGAAACAAGGTACTTGCATCAATTAAAGAAGATTATTGAAATTGAATACAAGAATGCTTGATAAGAAAATAGACTAAAAATAATCAAATTAGTGATAACATAATTAATACTAGTGCTAAGGGGTTGGGGTATGCCTTATAAAATTTGAAAGGGGTTTGTGACTGGTTATAAACATAGAAAATCAAGTTTGGTTAAGGGTAGGTGGGTGAAAACAACTTGTTGGTTTTTACTACCATAGGTGATCTGTAAACTTAAGAAATACGCTTGCATATTTTAATTTTTCCTTACAATATTAATTTATTGAATAACTTAAAATTTTGACTTATAAATTATCAATTTAACAAGAATTATTCAAGAAAATCTCAAAATGTAACACATAATTTGATAACTGAGTTCGACACGATGGCCTACGTCTTCAAGTCCTATATCAGCCAATGTATTAGGAAAAACACTTGAAAAATACTTAAAATCATATCTAAAATGAAAAGTGAATAACTAGATAGTTTTTCCTTGGGAAAAAATAATATAAGTCCCTTTTCAAACTTTTTTCCCAATTGTACCTCTAGCACTCTCTATAACTTGTATAAGCTTTCTAGCTAAAGCCTTATATAATGGCTGCTAAGTTTTTTGAATGATTCAAATACAAGTTCCCAATTATTTATATAGAATTTACATCGATATCCCAAGAGGTTGGGCCTTATAATTTTATCCAAAGTGATAAGGGTTTGAAACCTATGCTCAACGTATTCGGTCGGCAAGGTATATCATTTATCCCAAATTGGTAAGTGGGGGAGGTGTTTGGATTTTTATATACCACAACACTCATGGTGAATAATTCCAAGTGTTTGGAATAAACATATATTTTTTTGGGCATTTCATGGTATGTCATAATTTCATGGCATATTTAGTGGCATGTGGGTTTGGTGAGGTTTCCACATGGAGTATTGAAATATGAAACATAGGGTTATGTGGACATTGGGTGGTATCAAATGGAAACTAGGGCATGATATGTGGTTAGAATGTGAATTTTGGGATATCTAACATGACATGGAATTTAGGGTCACATGGTAGGTATGTGTTGAGGTGGATATGTCACATGGAAATGGTAAGTTATATATATGTTCTGTTTGGAACATTTGGGAAATAATATAAAATTAGACCATGGTGAAATAATTGGTGCCAAGCCACATGGTGGCTTGAGGACCCACCACAAGGTCTAATCTCCACTTGCCACTTATCATCCAATTTCCACTCATTGATATCCACCTATATGTTCTATCCAAACCCAATTTTTTTCACTTGCCCTAGTAAATCTTCGATGCATGATATCTTACACATACAATTTTCATTTTGTGAACTATGAGATGCACCAAAAATCTCTCTTTATGAGCTCTTCATCATGACAATGATCAACTTGAAATTCAATGTCTTCTTTTTTGGAGCAAATATGGATCCTCTTGGATCAATCTTCCCCATTGAGAAGGCTTTTTGTCCTCAAAAAGCTAGTACTGGACCTGGTACTCCATATGAGGATCTTTTCATGGTTCTAGATCTAATGATCTCCTAAATTTTAATTAGTTTTAGGTCTTCAGATCTGATTCTGTTACATGTCATTTGGTGTTATAACAATCACCATTTTATAATTTCCCTTTTAAGGTCTTATTAGCAACACAATTTACAAACATTGCCCTTCTTTGGTCTTTACAAACACTATAATGATTAAAAACATTGCCCATACTTGAGTCTTATGCATTTATAAACAATGCCTATATTTAGGTCTTAAAAACATAAAGAAAATATACAACCTATCTTTTGAGTTGTTATCAATTCTTATCATGATGGAATATTTTTATTACCCTACAGTGTTATTGTTTACAACATACAAGAATAAAAATAATATTAAAGGCACTGTTTACCTATAATAGTTACTACCGATGTGGTCGTACAAGATATTCTATCCCATCTTTTACAATGTTATACTAATTTTACTTATTGGAGTAAGTTGTCTATCTCAGAGTCAAATATGGTTTACCTAAAATAATGCCACTAAATTGAAGTGGAACTACATCTAATTAAACATCATCTAGGAAGTTGGAAGTAATTACAAACCCTAGTTTACATGTTTTACTTACATATACACCATTACCATAATCTATTTTATCTAGAGAATAGGGTTGGAAATGTGGCTTCGTTTCCAAACCTAGGGTTTCTACAACATCTTTTGAGATCAGATTCTTTTGATATAATTTTTTAATCAAAAATAGCATCTATCTCAAAATGCTTAAATATTATTCTTGTAAAGAAATGTTACTTACCTTTCTAGGGTGACAATTTCTCAACTATCCGCTTCTCATTGACTATCATCTCCCTTACTGATGTTGTCTCTGGTTTTGATTGATGAGACTCTATCTAACAAGGATCTATCTTCTGCTTGTCTTCCTTGAACATTTACCCCTTAGCATTGAAGTAAAAACCCAACTTCATGTCTTTTTAGGGAACCTCATTTTAATAGTTTGCCTAAACTTATTTTTAGGACTCTTTTGTGCATAATAAAAAAATACATTTGAGTATTTCTTCTTTGCATACAGTGATGAATCATTTAAAGATTCTTCATCTAATGTAACTATTGCATCTTTAGAGAGTACTTCTTCTAGCTCTTCAAATTTTTATAGCTTATTGGTTGAGTAGTCCTTTAACTCGTCTTCTTAGGACATTTATCCTTCACCTTCATATCCTAATCCTACACAAAGTGGTCTCTTTTCTACTTGGATAGGCTGGATAATCCCTTAACCATTAATGCCAAGGCCTTTTCCTTCAAATCCCATTTTAGCTAACAAATTACAACCTATTATCTTTGTGTGCTTCTCAAATGTATCAACACATGAAATTGATGAATGTTTTGGGTTATTATATTTAGTATCCCTAACATTGTAAATATATCCAAAAGAGTTGATTTCATTATTTTCATCTTTTATATGTACATCAAAAGAGACATTGATAATCGAAGCATTATTTATTTTCAAACTTAAAATATCATTTTCATTGATAGGACTAGTAGGAGTATATGAACTAAAAGAATCACTGCTATAACTAGAACGTACATTTATTGTTTGGTTTGTCTCAAACTAAATCTCATAGGTATGATTAGTCATCAATTGGATTCCTTCTCCTGATGCAGTGTTTTTGGCATGCTAAGATGTGAGATAATAATGACCCAAAGTGATCTCCTTAGCTTCTCTTAGAACTATATTAAGAGCTACTTGATCAAAGAAGAGCCCTCCAATGTCAAAATATAGGATGTCATAATGAGTTGAATGTCCACATACTATGCTATCATCTCCTCTAAATGTCTTATTATGGGGTAATGGAAGAGTCCTTAGTTATAAATTTTTTTCAAGACATTCAATAATATAAATGGCTCTAGAAGTCTAGTTAAAATAGATCTACATGAACTTTCCTTCAATAATAATAGCACAATTCTACTCTTGAGTTTCTTCAAAGCATAGTACAATATTTGGCACTTCTATTGGTGACAACTATAGCATTAGAGACTCTAGAGTTGCTTAATGAGGTACTATTAGACAGATTGATTAACCACTACTAGACATAGCTAGTGCCTTATCTCTCTCCTCATTTTAGCTTCTAAATCATAATAGATCATGACTGGGATGTAGAATCTCACATTGTTCAACAATATGACCTCACTAAGCATAATGTCCATAAATATCTGAATCTTGATGCATCTTCTTCTTCTGTTGATGTTATTTTTATAGTTCTACTCATAGTGCATCAATGCTCTATTAGAGCCTCTTAATTTGCTGCTCCTACCATTGCTTTGCCACTTACTGACTTTACTCTTAAGATTGTAGGTATTGCATTATCATAGTGATAATGGAATTTAGTAACAACTAAATCTGAGCTAGCATTGGATCCATTGTTAAATAATAACTAATTTTGGTTAAAATAACAAAATAAAAAATTTACCCATAAATTTAGTTATGATATGAAACTTGATGTTTCAGAGCAATATCTACATAGAAGTTAGCCTAGCACACAAACCACTATGATACCAACCTAATCCATAAACTTGAGTAATAATACGCTTGCATATTTTAATTTTAATTTTAATATTAATTTATGGAATAATTTAAAAGTTTAACTTAAAAATTATCAATTTAACAAGAATAATTCAATAAAATCTCAAAACACAACACACAATTTGATAACAGATTTTGGCACGATGGCCTACATCTTTGGGTCTTATATCAGCCAATGTATTAAGAAAAACACTTGAAAAATATTTACAAACATCTACAAAATGAAAATTGAACAATTGGAAAGTTATTCCTTGGGAAAAAATAATATAAGTCCCTTTTTGGAATTTTTCCCAATTTTACCTCTGACACTCTTTGCAACTTGTATAAAATTTCTAGCTAAAACCTTATACAATGGTTACTACGATTTTCAAATGATTCAAACACAAGTTCCCAATGCTTTATATAGTCTTTATACCCATATCCCAAGAGGTTGGGCCTATCATTTTATCCAAAGTGATAAGGGTTTAAAATGCGTGCTCAACATATTTGGTGGGCAAGGTATATCATTTATCCCACATTGGTAAGTGGGGAAGGTGTTTGTATTTTCATATACCATAAAACTCATGGTGAATAATTCCAAGTGTTTGGCATAAACATATATTTCATTGGGCATTTCATGGTATGTGGTAATTTCATGGCATATTGAATGGCATGTGGGTTTGGTGAGGTTTTCACATGGAATATTAAGACATGAAACATAGGGTTATGTGGACATTGGGTGGTATCACATGGAAACTAGGGCATGATATGTTGTTAGAATGTGAATGTTGGGATATGAAACATGACATGGAATTTAGGGTCATGTGGCAGGTATGTGGTGAGGTGGATATGTCACGTGGAAATGGTAAGTTATATATATGGTTTTTTTGAAACATTCAAGAAATAATATAAAATTAGACCATGGTAAAATAATTAGTGACAAGCCATGTGGTGGATTGAGGACCTACATGTGGTTCAATCTCCACTTGCCACTTATCATCCACTCTCTAATTATTTACCACTTACCACTTGTCAACATCTAACTGGATGTTTTATCCAAACCTAATTCTTTTACTTGCCTTAGTTAATCTTCACCATGTGATATCTTGTGCATATAGGCTCCATTTCATGAACCATGAGATGCACCAAAAATCTCTAAATGTGCTCTTAACCATGACAACAATAAACCTAAAATTTAATATCTTCTTTTTTGGAGTGAATATGGATCCTCTCGAATCAATAGGTGACCATCGATGGTTGAGGTGACCATCGATGGTTGGGGTAACCATCAGTAATTAACATCACCATTAATGGTTAGGCTGACCATCGATGGTTGGACAAACCATCAGTGGTTGAATTAACCATCAATGGTTACTGTGTACATTCTAGGTTTGATAAATAGCTAAATAATGGAATCCAATAGATGGATTTCAAGATTTGGGCAAGGGTTAGATTGATTGTGAAATGGAAATAAAGTACATGAATATTGACAAATAAGTTTTTGGCTTACCATAAGTTGATTGGGTGGATGGTTGATGTAGTTATCCTATTGGTATAATTTGGTTTGATTCTAATAGAGTAATGGTACCTGAGAGCTTGGTTGAGAGGTGATGGTAAGTTAGCTCTCAAATAAGAATGTTGATAATGATCGATAAAACTGATGATGTTGATTGACCTACAAAAGAAAACTCTTAAATCCCTAAGCTCTTAATAATTATTGTAGATGGATTTGACCTCTTAGGTCTCTTTCTATTATAGGCACAAGCAAGAGGTGGAAGTGAGGTTGTAAGTAGGCCATATAAATATAAATCATCCATGTAAAGGCTCACAACAAGAATTAGATGAGTTATATCTAAAAAAGTAATGTCACTAGTTGCATGTTTTTTGTTAAGGAGGTGGACCCTGACTGTCAATGTTTAGGGTTTCCCAAGTGTGACCATTGATGGTCACCCTGATCATTGATGATCAGGTTCTAGAGGAAAATGGTCTTGAAGGTTAGGTTGAGATAGTTTGTGAAACTAACTGTAGATGAGCCTGGTGAGGCTAGATTGGTGTAGGTTAGTCCCAAGGGGGTCCTAATTAGGTCCAAAAAGATTTTTGACATTCAAAAATGTAGGTGTGTATATTTCTAGTATTTACACCTCCTTTAGAAACCACCCACCTATTAGGCCTAATTAGCCCTTAAACATATCCACATGTCTAATATCCATATTGTATGGATCCCTTTTAGTTTAAAACTCATTTATTAACTTAGTAAATGTCTATATGATTAATACTACAAAGTTTAATTAAATTCCCATAATTAAAACTTTCAAAAACCTCAAAACCCTAATCCAGGGTTTCTCTTCTCCTACATAAGCCTGAGAGCCTAATAAATTCCATATCTTGAGTTTAGTATCAACTAAAATGGAGTAAAATAAATTTTAAGGTCTTTTTTCATACCCTTCACCTAATACAATAGGTTATAATCCATATTTCATCCATTCTATTCTTAAAACAACCAAAACTCAGTTGAATATGTGTGTTTTCCTTGATTATGCAAAGTATACTTAGACTGTTTCACTTTAAGGGCATGAAAAACTTCACAAAGGGAACCATAATTCATTTATAAACTTTCCAACCATGCTAATATTCAACTATATCCACAATATCTCATTATATTAAGCATCTAAAATTATTTCCAACTCACCAATAGATTGTAAACAGGGGTTTGCACATTTTTGACAAGGGTTACCATAGTATACAGGAGTTTTTTTATGTTTACCTTGTGTTTCCAATCTCCAAAAAACCTATCCTCTCAAATAAAATTAATTTTAAACATATCAAGGTTCCCCAAGTTGAGGTTCAATCATGTTCTCTCAATAGATAATCCCTTATTAGGTTTGAATTATGCACATGGTTATATTTATGCTAACAGAGTATAACTATAACAACAAACTATTACTTTCTTGAAAACCTATGTATTTAGACTTCAATATTTATTAGGATTCCAACAACTATAATGTAACCAATTATTTAATTTACTAATCATAGTCTTAACTATTGGAAATATTGTCATTGATGTCAAAGGTCTAACATTATGGGTGATAAAGGCCCCATTGCATTTAATGGTGTTTTTAATATTCATATCTTGGATAATATGTGTTAATATTTATTTAATATGAATGAATATATTTTTGGTTGCATATAAGTCAAAAGAGGGCCCATGGAGAAGTCAAACAGTCATGGGGTAATAGATGAAATAGGAATGGGATGCATTTTCTCATGAAGAGTCATCTTGAGGAATCCCAAGAGTCACCATGTGAACACAAAAGAGGTATGGAAAATTTTTCCATGATGGGACACTTTGAGGAATATTAAAAGTCACCAATATAAAGTCAAAAAGGGAAAGGACACTTTTGCTTATGAAGGGTCACCATATGACTTTTCAAATGTAAGGATACAAAGGGTCATGCAAGTTTGGCACCATTTTCTATGAGGATTAAAGGGTCACAAAGGGTGAATGCTAAAGGTCATTTTGAAAGCTATAAATAAAGGCTTGAGAAGCTATTTGTAATAGGCAAGAGAGTGCATGGTTTGTATTTGTTTTCAAAGAGAGAAAAGTAGGAGATATTATAGAGTTCTATCATTTGTTGAGTAAGCAATATTGATAGATAGTTTTGTTTTATACACAAGAGAGGTTGGTGCTCCTATGGGTTGGTGCTCACAAATAGTTGTTGTGTTGGTGCTCGACAAAGGGGTTGGTGCTCCTAAAATTTAGTGCTTGTGAACTTTGTATTTTGAGTTGAAGCTCATCCATATAATTGAGATTGTTCTCTGTGGTCTTTCCCACTTTGGGTTTCCACATAAAAATTTGGTCTCTCTCTCTTTCTCTCTCTCTTGTATGGTGCAAATTATTATTTCAATTTTATTGCATATCTTGAATGTATGATTGAGTGGTTAAAAAAAAAATTGAATTAATTAAAAGATAAATAATATACTAATTCACCCCCCCTCTCAGTATATTTCATGCTTAACAATTGGTATCAGAGCAGGTTCCTTTTGAAAAAGTTTTATACCTTGAAGGAAGATCGAGAAAACATGATGGCTATATCACATGAAGGATTTTATACAAATAAGGGGCCTTTGTTTGATGGGCTGAATTATTATTTTTTGGAGCATAAGGATGAAGACTTATTTGATGTCCCTTGGATTTGACATATGGCAAGCAGTGGTGGAGGAATATGAAGAGCCACAGACACTTGTAACTACTCTGGAAAAAAAGAAGGCAAGTGAAAATAATTCTAAAAAATTAAATGCTATTTTATGTGGTTTATGTGAATTAGAATTTATTAAAGTTATGTAATGTAAATTTGCTCATGAAACCTGGGTAAAACTTGATAATATTTACAAAGGTGATGGAAAGATTTAACAAGCTAAGCTTTAGACTTTTAGAAGATAGTTTGAGAGTTTGAAGATGGAAGAAGAAGAAAATATAGAAAGTTATCTCTTGCGGGTTGATCAAATAGTCAATCAAATTCAAGGTCTTGGATAAAATTTAGAAGAGTCTATTTTGGTTCAAAAGGTTTTGAGATCTCTACCATTGAGATATGATGCAAAAGTTTTGGCAATTGAAGAGATGAAGCATTAGCCAAGCTAAAGATGGATGAGCTTCATGGTATTATTATGGCATATGAGATGTAGACTGAACAAGATAAAACTTCAAAGAGAGAAGTTTATTTCAAGACATCAAATAAAGAGAAGGCTAAAACTCAAGAGTCAAGTGATAATTCTAGTGATGATGAAGATGACAATGGAGCTCTATTTATTTGCAAGTCGAAAAAGGGCACAGGTAAATATCAAGGAAAATTACTTTTTAAATTTTTTAATTGTGGAAAGATTGGAAATTTTGTAGCTAAACACCCAAATAAGGGTAATGATGTCAATGAAGAAGGAAAGTCTACATACAAGAAGAATTTCAAAGGCAAATTCAAGAAGAAAATTTTTTATTCTAAAGATCCTAGCTCAATCGAAGTTAGTGGAGTCAGTGACTTAGAAGAAGAAGAAGAGATTCTATTCATGGCCAAACATGAAGATGCTTCCACAAGAAAAAGGACAAATGATCAAGAAGAATAACAAGATGAAGCTGAAGTGAATCTAGAACTCATTTTTGCCTTAAAAGAGTTAAAATTTCTTGAAAAGAAGAATCGAAGATTAATGCTGTAGATCAAGAAACATGAAAAGGAGTCAAAGGAAATAATTGAAGATCTACAAGCACACTTTGAAGAAGCCAAGAAGAATGAAGAAGATCTAACTGCATAGTTAAAAATAGTAAGTAAAGAATGTGAAAGGTATGTTACTGAAATTACTTCTTTAAAAGTAGATCTTGAGAAAACAAATAAAGCAATCAATGATGGAGTAGCTAATGATTCAAAATTTGAGAATAACACTAATATGTTAAATAATATATTAGAAAATCAAAGATCAATGTCAAATAAGAGAGGTATTGGATTTGAAAAAGAGAAAGAGGAGGTCACTACTTTCACATATAAAGAAAAAGGAAAGAGCTATGTTGAATCTCTTACAAAAGAAGAAATTAAAAGGGAAGAAGTTAATAATACAGATAACATCTCAAACAAAGAAGGCTGGAGGGAACAAAGCTACAAAAGGTAATTAGGTTAGAGATACACAAACATGTCCTATTTTTATGGTTACTATTTTTATTCTAATGGATATGGTCATAAGATATTAGAATGTTGAAAAAGAGCTAATAGTTTCAGAAATAAGGAGAAGGAAAGTCATGTAGAGTCAAGCAGAAGCCACAACTCTTTTGCTCCTCTATTAGGCTTTAATGAAGAGGCCATAATATGTTATAAGTGATATAAATTTAGACATATATATTAGTACTATATAAGCGTGTTTGAGTCAGTCAAGAAGGACTAGTGTTTCAAGGCTCCATTCATCAAGAGGAAAGTTTAGACAGGTTCATGGCAAAAGAAAAAACCTAAAAAATCTATGTTGGTGCAGACTACTTTGCATGCAAGAAATGAAGAAAAACTATGGTTCATTAATAGTGGATGTTTAAGTCACATGACAGGAGACAAGATTAATTTCATAAACTTGAAAAAGATTAATGGTGGCATAATGAAATTTGGAGACAATACTATTGCCAAAATTGCTGGAAAAGGTACACTAAGTTTCGATAAAGGTAGAACTAAAACTGAAAATGTTTTGTATGTAGAAGGTCTTAAGCATAATATTTTGAGTGTAATTCAAATGTGTGATTAGGGGCACACACTAATTTTTTATGCAGAAGGTTGTAAAATTAAAAGAAAAGAATTAAATAGGTTGGTTGCAGATACTCAGAGAATAGGTAATAATTTGTATATATCAGACATCAAAGGTTAAAGATGTTGTTTGAGCCAGATTGAAGAAAGTTGGCTATGGCACAGGAGAATGGGGCACATAAATTTTGATAATCTTATCAACATCAACAACAATCAAATATTTATAAATATTCCAAAGATTACAAATCCATCTGACATGCTTTGTGAACTTTGTCAGCATGGGAAGTAGGCTAGAAGGTAGTTCAAAACAAAGGAGTACTTGACTACTTAGATGCTAGAGCTTGTTCACACTAATATGTGTGGACCTATGAAAACTCAAAGTAATCAAGGTGAGAATTATTTCATGTTGCTTATTTATGATTTTTCACATATGACTTGGGTAATATTTTTAAATAAAAAATTAGAAGCTTTTAGACATTTCAAAGCATTCAAAGCATTAGTTGAAAATGAAACTAGTTTGAAGATTAAGTGTCTAAGATTAGATCGAGGAGGAGAATTCATGTCATAATTTATTGAGTTTTTTGAAGATCATGGAATAAAGAGGCATTATTCAGTAGTCAGAACTCCATAGCAAAATGGAGTAGTTGAATGGAAAAATAGAATAGTTTAGGAGATGGCGAGGACAATGCTAAATGAATCCAAGATAGAAGATAAATATTGGAGAGAGAAAGTTGCTAAAATAGTGCATATTCATAATAGAGCATTATTGAGATCCAATAGTGACAAGGCTCCTTATGAGCTATGAAAAGACAAACTAGCAATAGTTGATTATTTTAGAGTTTTTGACAGTAGATGCTTCATAAAGAGAACCAATGAAAAACTTGGTAAGTTTGAATCTAGAGCAGATGAAGGTATATTTATTTGTTATTCTTGTAAAATTAAAGCTTATAAATGTTATTACAAAAGAGCCTATAATTTTTTTGAAAGTGCAAGTGTCAAGATAGAAGAAGATGGAAGAATTAATGATCTAGTAGACATTATTGAAATAATTAAAGAGGAAGGTTTTGAGGAATCATGATGAAGATGAGAAGGAGGAGAAAAAGGGCACCAAAACCCCATCCAAATATGTTCATAGAAATAATAATAAAAGTGACATCATCAGAGACATAAATGAAGGAATCTGTACCAAAAGAATGATGGTAAGTGAATCTGAGAAAGTTAATTTCTCTTTGTTATCCCAAATTCAGCCTAGAACTTTTTCAAAAGCTAGACATGATAAGCATTGGGTTAAGGCTATGGATGAATAATTAATTTAGATAGAAAATAATGATACTTGGGAATTAGTGCCTAGACCAAAAGATCAGAATGTGATAGGAATAAAATGTGTTTATAGAAATAAGTTGAATGAAAATGGAGAAGTGACTAGAAATAAAGAAAGATTAATATGTAAATGATATGCTTAGATTGAGGGAACAGATTTTGAAGAAATTTTTGCACCATTCGCAAGCTTAAAGGCTATTCGAATATTTATTGCATATGTAGTGTTTAAGAATTTCAAAGTATTTCAGATGGATGTCAAATCTACCTTCTTGAATGGGAATCTTGAAGAAGAGGTCTACATTGAGCAGTCTGAGGGATTTATTCTCTCAAATATTAGTAACCATGTATGTAGGTTGAAAAAAGCATTGATTGGACTAAAACAATCTCTTAAATCTTGGTATGAAAGACTTGATAAGTACCTGCAAGATCAAGGTTTCAAGAGAGGATTTGCTGATAGTAATCTCTACATCAAAATAGAAAGTGAGCATCAATTGATTGTTGTGGTATATGTTGATGATATCATTTTTGGAGGAAATATTGAAAAGATAAAAAAAAGCATTTTTTGATAGAATGCAAAAAGAATTTCAGATGTCTATGCTTGGAGAATTGTCATTTTTCTTAAGATTGCAAATATTTTAGTCAAATAAAGGAATTTTCATATCTAAAAGTAAATATGCCAAGAAAATATTCAATAAATTTGGTTTTGAGGATTGTGCACCAATTGGGACACCAATGTGTATAATAAATAAGGTGTGCAAGGATGAAGATTCACCTATTATAGATCAATCTTTGTATAGATCTATGATTGGTAGTCTTTTATATTTGACAGCATCGAGGCCAGACATCATGCATGTAGTAGGTATGGTTGCAAGATATCAGTCATCTCCAAAAGATAGTCATGTTTAGTTGGTGAAGAGAATATTTATATATATTAAGGGGACATTGGATTACAGATTATGGTATCCCATAGGTAGATATTTCACTTTGGTTGCTTATATAGATTCAGATTGGGTAGGGTGCTTGGATGATAGAAAGAGTACAAATGGAGGAGCTTTCTTCCTTGGTGATAGCTTAGTATCATGGCTAAGTAAAAAGAATAATTTAGTATCACTTTCTATAGCTGAAGCAAAATATATTGCAGTAGTATTGTGTTATACTCAAGTGATTTGGATCAATCAAACTTTAAAAGATATCAAGGTAAATTATGATGAACCTATTTCTATTTTTTATGATAACATAAGTGCTATAAATATTTTGAATAATCTAGTGATGCATTTAAGAACAAAACATATTCCCATTAGATATCACTTATTGAGAGAGTAGGTTGTAAATCAATAAGTTAAGATGGAGTATATCAGTACTATAGAGTAGATTACAGATATTTTCATAAAGGCACTACCAAAAGACACATTAGAGTATCTGCGAGAGAAGTTGGGAGTAATTTCTTTTACTTCATGCCATTGAGGTTCAACATCAGTTGAGGGGGAGGTAATTGTTAGCTCTAAGTAGGCCTTTTTCCATTAATGTCAAAGGGAGAGAATAATGGTACAGGTGCAAGTGCATAAATAGGTACAAGGAATAGATACATGTTGCTATAGTAAGGGGGATTTACTGTATGTTTTTTAGATGATAGTTTGTGCAGGTTTCAAGATGTGGTAGTTTTAGTTTGAGGTTGCCATCAATGACAAAGGGGGAGATTGTTAGAAATATTGTCATTGATGTTAGAAATATTGTCATTGATGTCAAAGGTCTAGCATTATTGGTGATAAAGGCCCCATTGCTTTTAATGGTGTTTTTAATATTCATATCTTGGCTAATATGTGTTAATATTTATTTAATATTAATGAATATAGTTTTGGTTGCATATAAGTCAAAAGAGGGCCCATGGAGAAGTCAAAGAGTCATGAGGTAAAAGATGAAAGAGAAATGGGATGCATTTTCTCATGAAGAGTCATCTTGAGGAATCTTAAGAGTCACCATGTGGAGACAAAAGAGGTATGGCACATTTTTCCATGAAGGGACACTTTGAGAAATATGAAAAGTCACCAAGATAAAGACAAAGGAGGAAAGGACACTTTTGCTTATGAAGGGTCACCATATGACTTTTCAAATACAAAGATACGAAGTGTCATGTAAGTTTGGTGCCATTTTCCATGAGGATTGAAAGGTCACAAAGGGTGAATGACAAAGGTCATTTGGAAAGCTATAAATAAAGGCTTGAGAAGCCATTTGTAATAGGCAAGAGAGGGCATGGTTTGTATTTTTTTCAAAGAGAGAAAAATATGAGATATTGCAGAGTTATATCATTTTTTGAGTAAGAAATAATAAGATATATATGTGTTTTATACACAAGATGGGTTGGTGTTCACAAATAGTTGTTGTGTTGGTGCTCAGCAAAGGGGTTGGTGCTCCTAAAATTTGGTGCTTGCAAACTTTGTATTTTGAGTTTAAGCTCATTCATATACTTGAGATTGTTCTCCATGGTGTTTTCCACTTTGGGTTTCCATGTAAAAATCTGCTCTCTCTCTCTCTCTCTCTCTCTCTCTCTCTCTCTCTCTCTCTCTCGTGTGGTGTAAATTAGTATTTTAGTTTTATTGCATATTTATGGACCATGTCATAGGAACCAAGTAATAGTTTTGTTTCTTGACTGTGACAATAGTTTGCAGGGGTTTCAATGATTCAATGGCCTTTTACTCTAAGTTTATCCTTTTACATAGGTTCCCCAACCATTTTAGGGTCTGTATCATTACAACATATACAAACATATATATTATGATAAACTTGCATTCCACTGTCTTGTAGAAAAATAACCAAATATCCTTCTTTCTTAAGACTATGACCACAATCCTTAGCCAAACCTTATAACTTTACATAATAACAAAAAAATAAATGATCTCATGGGAATTTAAAATAAACCTATAATTGGTGTAATCAATATACATATTTAGAGATAATGACTCATAGGAAAAAACTTCTTTATTCATTTGATAAACCAACATTACATTTGGAGTGCAACACCCAGGCTTGTCATATCTTGAGGAGTGTTGTATATTATTTTCATCTCAGATTATCCTCTCTCCTCTTGGATATATATCTCTCCCTATTCTATCCTCCTACTCCATCCAACTCTTTCCAAATCCTTTCCCATCCAACTTCAATGCTAGTTTTGGGTGTTTACACTAATTTGCTTATCATAACCAATTCAATGTACAAGTATGTTTTACATTAGTTCTCATGACTAAAATTAATGAATAATCATGAAATATATTGAAACATACTTCTCATGCCTTTAGTGGACCCCTTAAGCCAACTTCATTCACCTAACCCATCTATACATGTATTTGGTCCTCTTAGCCTTATTTACAGTATTTGAATTTTCAAATCCTTATTTTGGAGGGAAAACTCCTAGAAGCTACATAAAACACATTGATGAATCCAAAGGAAAAAATTGGATGTAATAAGGTCCTTCACACACATTGAAATCAAACTTTTACCAACTTTGATCTCCTATTGACAAAAACACAAAAAATGTTGTCTTCTAGCTTGACGCTCTTGCATCATACTCCCTAGTATGGAGAAAACTTGTGCCACCAAATTTCTTTCATAAATTATAGTTTTTTGTTTGAGGTTCCTTAATATTCACTTTAATTCTACTCTTTTTTTCTTGGTCATTTCTTTTTTCCAAATGCTTGCATTTCTTCTTTGTGGCATTGTCTAGTCTTCTTATCCATGCATCTTCCACCTCTATGAGGTGTTCTAACTATTGTGAATTTGTGTTTGATACATATTTAACCTATTATAAGTCACTTTGAGCTTAATCATAATTATATTCAACCAAATGGTTCTTCCTCTTCATGCTTATGTTTGTTTTATAGCTTGTTTCCTCATTGTTTTCATTTGATTCTTGCTTGTTTAGTGATTTTTGCTCCTTGATCATGCTAGTATATTCTTCATTAGGATATAATAGATTCACTTGCATGCCAACATATATCATTTTCTCCATTATAATATATTTTTATACCTATACTTCATATTTATTATCTTTTTGATGCCTCTTCCTATGATATTTCTCATTATGCAAGATCAACTTCTTATTCCATTAGTCCTCAACATAGTACAATATGATTTGACCAATATTTGGCTTTCCATGTCCATGAATATCAAATTTAAACTCAGATTTATATTGACCAATTGAGTAAATCACCTTGTTTTATTGTTCATTCTCCCTTTGCTTACGTGTTTGTATCTTTATTTGCACAAATCTTTGTGCTTCCTTTTGTTGCTCCTCTCTTGATGTTTCTTGAAGTTCATCCTTGATATTTTATTATTATAACTCAACTATTTTCAGCCCCTTGTATGGAATGAACATATAATACAACATCTCCAACTCTTATTGAAACTTGAAATCATACACCTCTTCAAAATCCTCATCAAATCTTGATCAAATTTGTTCTTCCTTTCCTTAGGAAACATGTTCCTTGTCTTGTCCTTAGAATCTCTAATTTTTGATAGTCACATAAAAATCTTCATGCTACATACCATGCTTATCAATCACTCTTTGAGGTGATTCATCCTCACCTTTTCTTGTTGCGCACTCATTCATCAATGCAATAATTTCCATGTACAAGATGTCTTCATCATTGGAGTCAACTTCACATACATCATCATAAACAAAATTTGAAGACAAAATTTGAGAACACTTATATTTTATGCACTAATTTTATTGCTTACATGGTTGTACCTTCATCTCATTGGTTAGGTTTGATTTCACTATGTCTTTTGTTTACTTCATAGGCTTGTACTCTTCCTCATTTTTCATGCTTTCTTGGGATACACCTAAAATATGATCCTCTTGTGCTTTTTTCATGATCTTTTCCACCATTTTTTGCCTTTTAACTTCTTTGGTTGTCACTTGCTTCTTATTTCATCTCTTTCATGCTTCATGCCTTGGTTTTCTACCCTTCCAACTTAGTGTTCTTTGCCATTTTTTATTTGTTTCCATATTTGTGCCTTTTTCCACTTGTACTCTTTCTTGGATTGACCTCTTTCTTGAGTTTTAAGTCTTCCTTCTCAATACCTATTTATTTCAACCACTTGGGCCAAACATATCCATTCCCTTGTTCTCTCCTTAAGGGATATCCTTTGTACTTATTTCTCCCAATCTGTATATTATCTTTTCCTTCGTCATATATGCAATAAAAATCAACATTTAGGCATTCATTTACCTCCAAAGATGACTACTATAAGCTTAATTATTCATTCATATCTTCATGTTTTGTCTTCTTATCTACATGGTTAATTATCTTGTCTTCTTTGCATTCTTATTCTCTTTTTTCAAGTGTAATTCTTGGAAAATCATCATAAAACTCCTCATCTACTTCATCTTCATCACGTGGAATGTATTAAATCTCCATCATTATGTCCTCTTCAAGAGGTTCTCTTTCTTTGTCATCCTCTTTCCACTTGATGGGTGATGTTCTTGGCCTATCCTTCACCAAATTTGAGACCTTATGTTTGGCCTTCACCAATTATTTATTCATACCTACATACACAAACTTTTAATCAATGTTAGTATATAAAACAAGAGACCATATAGTGTCTTTGAATGTCTCTTGCATAAACACTCTCCATTTCTTCTTTTTGTCTTTATTCTCATGTGATCTTCTTGGAAATTTTCTCTCCTTCTTATTCTCCTCAATGAGAACCATCTTCTCAATCTCTCTATTTTTTTTCTCACTTGGAAACATCTCACTTCTCTTGCCTCTTTTAGATACATTCTTTTTCTTCTTCTCATCTCTCAAGACACTCATCTTGTGTCTTCTCTCTCTCACAAGTGACTCTAGTGGTAACTTCACTCTTATCCTCATATTAAAACCAATCCATTATATTACTTTTTATTTAAAAAGCTTCAACATGATCTCTATATTCTTTATACTTTGCCCCAACTCTTTTCTCATGTCTTCCACTTATCTCTCCACATCCATCTTCTATCAATTTCTTTGCTTTCTAGGTATATATAGACCTTTATCTTATAAATATTTATCAAAATTTCCTCTTATACATATATTTAAAATTTTATCTTCTTTTATTCCTCTATTTAGGACCTCTTATTATCCTCCTTGACTCTCTTTTGGAGTCTTTACTCTCCTCTTTCTCTCTTTGAGATCCAAGGCTCTCTCTTCTTTTTACCTTCTCTAGTCCTTTTTGACTAGATTCTAGTACTTATCATAGGACATTGGAGATATATACTCTTCTCTTTCTCAATCTTATACTCCTCTATTTTGACCTCAATAGATCATACCTTCAACTTTCTTATCCTATAATACCCTGTAAGGTTATCTCATGCATACCTCATAACATATCTTACCTATCTCAAATAAACAAATTTGAACAACTTAAAATAAATAAAAATCTAGAGTTACCTTGATGTGATACCAAATAATACATAGGTAAGGGGGAAAAGTCTCCAAATCATCATTACTAGCTTTGGTTTTGTCAAAAGATTTCATTCACTTACTATGATTGTCTTGATCATCCTTGCATCAATCTAGTTTCACTCTCTTTGATCACTATATTTTTTAGTCTCCTTTATTGGAATATGTTACTTGTGTATTTATAGGTACTTATTTATGGATTTAAACTATTTATATACAATCATAACTCATTCTCTACTTCATTCCATTCATCTCATTCACAAACTTCCTTTTAGTCTCTTTCTAGCTTCTTACTAGGCAACCTTCTTAGATTTAGAGTATAAAAACATGATGTAAGTATCAAGGATTTAAAATTAATTCATATATGTTATTATATAGTGAATTAAAACTTATATTAACCTCTTAAAATTTCTCAAATAGACTTCACCCTGCAATTCCATACACAAAGATTAAAATTTCCTCACAAGGCTTGTAACCTTTTTTTGAACATTTTGTATTGTTTTGAGAAATACATAAACTCAATTCAAGATAAAAATACATTTAAATCCATAATATATATATTTTTATGTGTGTTTCAAGTTTCATATCCTAAATCCTCATTTAGTTTACAACTCTTTTTGAAACTACCCACCTATTAGGCCTAATTAGCCCTTAAGCACATCATAGGTCTAATATCCATACCATACAATTCACTTTTAGTAAAAAATTGATTAAATTAGTAAATTTTTAGATGATTAATAATAATAACTTTCATTAAATTCCCATGGTTAAATTTCTCAAAAACCTCAAAACCCTAATCTAAGGTTTCTCTTCTCCTACATAGGCCTAAGAGCCTAATAAATTCCATATCTTGAGTTTAGTAGTGTTTCAATTGGATAAAAAGAAAATTTAAGGTATATTTTCATATCCTTCACCTCATAAAACAGGTTATAATCCTTTTTCCATCCATTCTATGCTTAAAACAACCAAAACATAGTTGACTATGTTTGTTTTCCTTAATTATGTAGAGTATACTTGGACTGTTTCACTTCAAAGACATGCAATACTCAATAAAGGGAACCATAAATCATTAATAAAATTTAAAAATTATAATATTCAACTATCTCCACAATATATCACTATTTTTATAATCTATAGTTATTTCCAATTCACTAATAGACTATAAATAGGGGTTTCCACATTGTTGATAGGGGTTACCATAGTATATATGGGTCTATTTGTGTTTACCTTGTGTTTCCAATCTCCACATAGGATATAATATAAACTAAAATTAATTTTACACATATAAAGTTTCCCTAAGTTTATTTTCAATCATTTTTTCTTAACATATAACCCCTTCTTAGGTGTGAACTGTGCACAGGGTTATATTTATGCCAACAAGGTATAACTGTAATAACAAACTATTACTTTATTGAAAACCTATGTATTTGGAATATAATAATTATTAGGATTAGAAAAAAATATTTTAACCAATTATTTCATTTAATAATCATATTCTCAATGTGTTTATGGACCATGTCATAAGAACCAAACAATACTTTTATTTCTTGATTGTGACAACAGTTTGCAGGGGTTTCAATGATTCAATGGCATTTTACTCTGAGTTACTCCTTGTACATATGTTCACCAATAATTTTATGGTTTTAACCATTTTAAATATATACAAGAATATATATTATGATAAACTTACATTCCACTATCTTTTATAAAAATAATCAGATACCCTTCTTTCTTAAGATTGTGATCACAATCCTTGGTTAAACCCTGCAACTTTACATAATAAAAAAAAAAGACATGATCTCATGGGAATTTAAAAGGAAAAATATAAATTTTGAAAAAAATATAAATATTTATAAATAATGACTCATAATCAAAAATAACTTCTTTATTCATTTGATAAACCAACATTACATTTGGATCCCAACATTTGGGCTTGTCATCTCTTGAGGAGTCTTGTACATTATTTTCCTCTTAGAATATCCTTTATCTTTTTGGATATTTATCTATCCATATTATATCCTCATATTACGTCTAAATATTTCCAAATAGTTTCCCATCCAACTTCAACCTTGGTTTTGGGTGGTTACACTAACTTGCTTGTCATAACCACCTCACCGTACAAGTATGGTTTACATTAGTTCTCATGACTAAACTTAATTAATAATCATGAAATATATTAAAAAATCCTTATAATTACTTTAGTGGACCCATTAAACCAAATTTTTTCACCTAACACATCCATACATGTATTTAAGCCTCTTGGCCTTAGTTATAATATTTAAATTTTCAAATACTTGTTTTGAAGGGAAAATACCTAGAAGCTACATAACACACATTGATGATTCCATATGGAATCCAAAGGCACAAATGGACCTAAGAAGGTCCATAACACATTTACATAAAATTTTTACCAAATTTTACCTCCTATTGACAAAAACACAAAAAATGTTGTCTTCTAGCTTGATGCTCTTGCATCAACATACTTAGGTAAATAGTATAAACTTAGAATTTTACATGGAAGTTTTGTGATGATTTAATTATGACGTTATAATTTTCATTATGGAAAAATTAAATAATAATTAATTAGGGTTTTAATTTTTTTTGGTTATCACCATCATTTCAAAGGTTGACCTTTCAAAGAAGAGAAGATAGATTATTCAACTACCATTCCAGGTAATAGAATTTGGACTACAATTTTAACATGAGTAGCGGAGTGGTTCATTAATAAAGGGATGTTGCATGATGTTTAGTTTATGAAATATCAATGGATTATGGAATTCATGCAGAGCATAAATGGATGAAGTGAAGATAATACTAAAAATTGCAAGAGGGAAAAATATGGACTAGGACAAATAGAAGAAAAGAAGGAAAAGCTCGACACTTTGGATCAAAAAGGGGTTTTCAACATCTCACTTGTTGAATGGCCTAAGCTTAATAACTAGGTTGGTTTTCATTTCATTGTTACATTTTGAAAATGAAAAAAAAAGATAGATTATTTTTTTCATTTATTGATTGAGATAAGTAATGTAACTTAAAACTTCAGGCCTATAAAGCTAAAGGTTGAGTTATAATCTAGTGAGGGACTAATCTAGGTTGGTTTTTAGGTTTTTATTTTGAATACTTGGGAAACATCTAATTGTAATGAAATATTTTACCCTCTTTGACAGCTTTCAATCCATTATCATGTTGAGGGTTTTACCTTGGATAGTATAATTATTTTATTACTATTTAGTTGTATTAAGGTTTTTTTAGAAATTATTAACAACAAATTCTAAAGTTCAAGAATGGTTCTACTCAGGCTTAGAGTTTTACCTAGCTATAAAAATTAGAATAACTTCATGTTCAAATAACCTTATTTAGGTTTGCTATGAGAGTCATTTATTTTGAAATAAATTGAGTGGTTATTAGATCCTACAAATGAACAACGTGTTAAAGGAATAATAACTTATTCAAAGGTATATTTATATATATATATACATATGAATTGAGATATATATCTCTGTGTGTGTGTGTGTGTGTGTGTGTGTGTGTGTGTGTGTGTCTGTGTGTTTATATTTAATAGGTTTATTGATACCTAAGAATATATATGATAGTATAAATAATATTAAGAAGGAATGAACATCAGGATTTATAATAACCTCTTTGTTAACTAGTTATAGGTTAGGATAGGAAAACAAGGGAAATGTAAATTACCAATTTGGAATTTAATGGTTCAGACATAATGTAGAACTTACAAGAGAATTTTAGTGTATTAGGGACATACTATACTCCTGTATATATGCATCAAGGACCCTACAAATTCATTAGCATCAAATATTAAGATGAAGGATATAGAAGGAAGATTTGAGAATGCAAACTTATAAATATACTTCTCCATTCTTAGATTTTATAGTATTTATTATTATGGAAAGAGGGCAATCACAAATTTATGTGTTTGCATTATAGATCATATTTTGATATGGTTTAATTTTATATTAGATCATGTTAGAATAAATTTTGTTATGAGGTAGTTATTATAATATATAATATGACCATAATAGAGTCTTATTATGGAAAGCCCTTCTTCCTTATTAGAACATAATGAAGAAAAACAAATGTTAGAATTGTTTTGGAATAGCATATTATCTTTGACTTTGGTTGAAGATTCATGGATTTTACATATTATTTTAAAGTAGAAATTATACTTGTATGCATAAATAGAATGGGTTATTGGTGATAGATTATTTTTAGCTATGCATAAATGATAAATATGATAAAAAGATATGTTAATAAAATAGGCATAGAACAACTTGATTTTTGTTCTAGTCTAATGAATGTATTTGGTATGGAATCAAATACATTCATATATCTATGTTAAGTGATTGGAATCAGTTGGATTCTTGTTTGATGATTATTTACATCATTTATAATTTCATGGTATTATAATATTCTATTTTTGAATCTTATTATGTAAATCATATTTGGATAAAAGGAGCTAAGTATATGAGTATGTCAGTGGGTAACTGATATACCTATATTTTGATATCATGTAAAGTCATGATTTAATAGTAGAGAGTTATGTGTGAGTGAAAAAGACTTGGATTTTTAAATTTAAATTCTATAATGAAAACTTTGGCCAAAGTAATTTTATAGTTGAGACATTGGCGTTTCACTATAATTCTAGTTTACATGTATTTTATAATATCATGTAGATAGAGAAAAGGATTCCATGGTCTATTTTGATTGGTTCATGTAATAGTGTTAGTACACACATGGGTTCTAGTTATTTCTCTATATCCACATTGTTCTTATTTACCCCTCCATGAATGGTAGGGCTAACCCCATTAAGGAGGTGTGTGGGAGATCATTGGTCTGTAGTTGGACGTACAACACTTGGATGATGCTCTCATTTTGTCAGTCATTTCAACCACATGGGATCATAATCAAGCTATGTTGTGAATCATGGAACTATTTTTAAGTAGCTCATTAGTATTATTGTACTAATTATATTGTATACTTGATCTTGTACTATATTATACCCTATTCTTGATGGATAATCAACATAGTGGTAGTTATGTAATTTATACATTATTCTAAAAATATAAATAATAGTGATTGTAAGCACATTTATAGATAATTTATTGTTCATATCAGTAATGGCTATACTAGCTTCATTTTAATGTTCTTGATTGATAGATATTTAGATTATAGACTAGTTTATTTATTGATTTCTAATTGGATTTTTTTATCCATTGGATTAATATTAATACAAAATTTATATCTTTTGATTCATTTAATTATTAAGTAATAAAAAAATATCTATAAATAATCTTAACAATAATTACTTATAAAAAAATTAGTGTAATTGTTGGTTACCCTAGTGGGGTCTAACATTATGGTATCAGAGCTTAAGTTTTAGTTCTCAAACCTAATGAGTCCATTAACATAATTATATTCTCATAATTTCCTTTATGAAGAATGGCACATGGTAAATCAAGTGGAGAGGGACCCTCTAATGCAAAGCCATTAATTGATCTTAATCAACTAGTAGTAGACCAAGCTATGAAACTCGATTAGATTCTCATAATTTTTATTGAGACTAGAGATAAAATATTGGATCTTGAGAAATAATTACATAGACCTGAAGAATAAAAAGAACATGAAGCTCAAAAGGTACAACTTGAAGAGGAAAAAAATCCTCAGGAGTAAGTGCATAAGGAAGTGTATTAAGTTGCTAGATCTCAGGTGCCTACAGAACTTACACATGACATGAATAAAGTAAATACACCAAAGTTTGATGGCACAATTTTAGGTGATGGAGATAAATATTGGCTCACAAAGATGGAAAATTACTTTGAGATTTAGAACTATTTTGAGATAACTAAGGCTATATGTGGAGCTAGCCAATTGACTAGTAATGCAATAACTTGGTGGGCTAACAAGAAGATTGAAATGAATCTAGATTCTACTACAACATGGGAGAAATTGGTGACTCTTTTCAGAGAATGGTCATTACCTTAGCTCTATTTCAACCAAAAGTTGACATATTTTTAGAAATTTATGAATGGAGATTTATTAGTATATGAGTATTGAGAATAGTTTAAAAACATATTAAATAATGATCCATAACATCATAAAGATGAGCATTTTCAAATCATGAATTTAATTATGAAGCTAAAACCCCAAATCAGGTGTGAAGTGGATGTGCATGG
The DNA here is from genome assembly GCA_037957365.1 of Torreya grandis. Taxonomy (NCBI): domain Eukaryota; kingdom Viridiplantae; phylum Streptophyta; class Pinopsida; order Cupressales; family Taxaceae; genus Torreya; species Torreya grandis. Next base: position 123,837 of record JARHVA010002908.1, read on the forward strand.
ACCATCGACCATGGATCAAGTTTTTGAAAAGGTTTTAAAATAAGAATAGAAGTTGAAATAACTATCATAAGTCAATGAGAAGTATAAGAATAAGTTTGGTAATTGCAATATACACTCAAGAATAAAAACTAGAAGTAGAATAGGAATTCTAAGGACTAGTTCAACAACCAAAATATAAGATTTGGTAATACTTATGGGAATAGGAAACTAGTAGGTAATTTTAAATAAGGATTTAAATTTTCAAATCAAGATGAGAGGAAGCAACAACTATGAGGATGTTTTACTTGTGGAGGAGATTACTATGACAAAGATTGTCCTCAGTGGAAGATAAATGGTAAAGGCAAGAACATAACCTTTTTTTCATTATAGGTAAACTTCCAACAACATATCCATGTAGTAAGGGATAATCAACAAGTTAATTTCCAAGCCTCTCCCATTGAAGTATCAGGTACTCTATTTGGACATAAAATTATTGTTTTGATTGATATTAGAGCTAATAAGTGTTTTATTTCTCTTATAATGCTTAGTAAATTATCTAGGAAAGCTGATTTTATGGAAAATTCATGGTCAGTATAGTATGGAATGATTCCAAGGTCAAGATTAATAGATGTATGGTTGAGGATAAAATAAAGTATCTATAATTCCCCATAGTTATTGATCCTTATGCAACACCATTGGGGTCATATGATGTGATATTGGATGTGAATTTTATCTCTAAGTATAAAGTCAAAGTTGACTGCTTCCTTAAAAAGGTTAAATGTATGGATGATTTGGGAAACCAAACCAAAATCTAATGAAGTCAAAGGTAGTTAAAACTTAGGAAAATTTCAGCCATTCAGTTGAAAAAGGATTAGAGAAATGGATTTCAAGCATTCCTTGTTAAAATTTATGAAGTTGTTGAAATTAAAGAACCCATCTTGGAAGACTATCCATTTCTATAAGAATTTTGAGATGTTTTCCCAAAAGAATCACTAGGGTTGCCTCCTAAAAGGGAATTTGAATTCACTATTGATATCATTCTAGGGTTAAAAATACAATCTAAGGCACCCTATAAGATGACAAAAATAGATCTAGTTAAGTTAAAAGCACAACTTTAGGAGTTATCCAAAGGTTTTATTAGGCCAAGTGTTTCACCATGGGGTGCACCTATAATATTTATCAAGAATAAGGATGGAATTCTTTGCCTATGCATTGAATGCTACATGCTTAACAAGGCAATGATGAAGAACAAGTATTTATTACCTTGTACTGAAGATATTTTTGATAAAATTTGTAGTGTAATAGTCTTTTTGAAGATTTATTTCATGTAAGATATCATCAATTCAAAATTTAAGAGGAAAATATTCTAAAAATAGTTTTTAGAACTCATTATGGGCATTATGAGTTTATAGTACTTCCTTTTGGGTTAACCAATGAAACAAAAATATTCATGAATCTCATGAAAATTGTGTTTAGATATTATCTTGATCAGTGTATACTAGTCTTTTTGGATGACATCATAATCTATTCCAAGATTGAAGAAGAGCATATTGAGAACTTGTGTCTAATTTTTCAATGGTTATGGAAGAACAAGCTTTACGGAAAATTTTCCAAGTGTGTAATATTTCAAATAAGAGTATAGTAATTGGGACACATCATATTTAAAGGGAATTTATATTTATCTAGCTAAGATTAGGGCCATAATAGATTGGTCGACACCCAAAAATGTGCATGAGGTACATCTTTTCATGGGATTAGTAGGGTAATATAGTAAGTTTGTACCAGATTTATCAAAGATGGATAATCCAATCACCTCTCTTCTTTATAATGAGAAAAATTTTGTGTGGTCAAAAAAATGCAAAGAAGACTTTTAGGTTCTAAAACAAAGGCTCATTTTTTCACTAGTGTTATGAATTTTGGGTTTAAATGGCTATTTTTTAGTTATAACAAATGATTCAGGAGATGGATTAGGAGGAGTTATAATGTAGGATGATTAATTTGTGGCCTATGAATATATGAAACTAAAGTATTATGAGGCAAATTATGCTCCTCATAAACTCAAATTTGTTGTTATAGTTCATGCCTTGTAGGTTTGGAGGCATTATTTGTTGGGTAAACCTTTTGATATTAAGACTGATAACTTAGGTCTTAATTATATATTCACCCAAACCAACCTCAATGCTCATCAAAGATAGTTTTTAGATTTTATATTAGATTATGATTTTAATATCAAATACATTAAGGGAAAAGAGAATAGGGTTATATATGCCCTTATCCATATAATAAAAATTTCATCTTTGGCTATAATGAAGAGCACCTTCCTAGATCATGTAGTGAAATTCTCACTCAAAGATGAATTTTATGAACAAGTTAAGAAAACTTCGACAAAAAAATCTCAAGATCATAGATAAAAAGGTTTTATGTTTGATAATGATGGGATTCTAAGGTATAATGTTAGGATATATGTGAGTGATAGGGAAAATTTGAGGAAAATTATACTAAAGGAATTACAAAATGCACCATGTTCAATACATCCTAGAGTGACTAAGCTAGTATCAAAATTAAAACCTTTATATTTCTATAAAATAATTAAGAAGGATGCAACTAATTTTATGTTAAGTTGTTTGGATTGTTAGCGAGTCAAGGCCAAACACATGTATCCTAATAGGTTATTATATCCACAATTTTTACCTAAATAGAAATGGTAAGTTATTAATATGTTTTTTGTCCAAGGGTTATCTATGTCCAACAACCATCATTATATGATCTTGGTAGTTATAGATAAACTAACCAAGGTAGCTTATTTTATTCCTGATAATTTAACTAATGATGCACCTATGATTTTTAAGAGGTTTATGAAAGAAATTTATAGGTTTTATGAATTTCTTGAAAATATAATTTTAGATAGGTACCTTAAGATGAATTATAGGTTTTGGTAAACTTTAAATTCATCTTTGGGAACTCAAGTAAATTTTAGTACAACTTACCATCCATAAATGAATGGATAAATGTAGACGTAAATCAAATATTAGAGTATCTTTTAAGGTTGTATTACATGGACTAGCAATATAAATGAGAATACTACCTACCATTGGTTGAGTTTTATTTAAAAAAATCATACCAATCAACTATCAAAATGTTTCCTTTCAAGGAATTATATAGTAGGAGGTGTAGAACACCAATCAATTAGGACAAGCTATAAGATAGAGTGCTCTTTGGACATGATATGCATATGAAAATGGAAGAAGAAGTGAAATTAATAAATTAGAGATTGGTTGAAGCCAATAAAAGGCATAAAATTTATGTTTATCTAAAAATAATAACATGGTAGTTCTCAGTTGGAGATAAAAATTTTCACAGGTTAAACCCTAAAAGAGTGAAATCATGTTTTTTAAATCAAAAAAGTTATAAACTAGATATTTGGGACCCTTTGATGTTATATAAGTGGTTAATCATGTAGTTTATAGGCTTACTTTACCACTAGCTCTAGCACAAATGCATAATGTTTTTCATATTTCATATCTTAAGAAGTATATTATTGATCCTACACATGTTTTGGATTTGAATACATTACAAATTTAGGATCCAGGGGTACTCATATTATAAATAATTAGAATAATTGATACTCACAAACTTAGCTTTCATAATAGAGAAGTATCATAGTGCAAGGTCCAATGGGACCAATATTATGGGATAGTGATACATGAGAGTACTATGAAGATTTTTTGATACCGTTTCCTCATTTGTTTGCATGATATTTATGTTGAACATTATTTATTTTATTCTAAACATTAATTATATTTTTTAGAACTTTGTTTTATTTCATAACTATTGCTTGAAATAAATGTCATCGTGACAATGACAAGTTTTAGGGGGGGAAGGATGTCACATCTATTTTCCTCTATGGATTATTTAAAGTATTAATTATTGGATTATGTGGTTAATGATTAGTATATCTATTGTTTATTTATGAGATAAATTAGTAAATACTAGTTGGTTGGCAAATATATGACTTAGTTCATGATCAATATCTAGATAGATAGTTGTTACATATATTTTATTATGCTTATGATTGTGATTGTTGTAGATTATTTGTATTCAATAGTTTATTATGGTTATGTTCTGATAATTATTTTGAGATTGGACTAACTACCAGTTTCTTTGATGAGGTGGATGTAGGACTATTTCACCTTCATAGGCAGTTCAGAGGGAGAGTATCATCAAAGAAGGAGGTTTAGATATTAACAATGGGGATTGAGAGAGAGAGATCTTTGGGGACCCACACACATACCACAATTAGCTGTTAAATGAAAATAAATGATATTTCATTAGGTTTTAGTTACAACTGAGTCTTATTTCTTTGATTTCATTTATAATCTTGACTTGTATATGTATTTTAAACCTTAATTATGTTATGATGTTTTTCATTGCATTATATTAGGTATAAGTATGAATGCGTTTATCTATCTAATTTTATCATATATCTCATTGGATGTTTGGTTTCAATGTACTTATACATATAACTTGGATTAGGTTAAGGCATTTTATTATGTATACACAACCTTGTCTAAATTTATGACTACTTGTGGGTTGAAATGATTACTTATCTTATTGTTTGACTTCATGGATTCTAAATGGCATTAGTATTTATATGGCAAGGCACAAGGTCAAATGGAAGCAAAATGACCCCCTAAAAAGAAAATTTACTTAAGCATAATTTGAAAGCTTAATACATTAGGTGTTCTCTTAGCATACTTAGGTAAATAGTTTAAACTCAGACTTTTATATGGAAGTTTCATGATTATTTCATTATGATGTTCTAATTTACATTATGGTAAAATTAAATAAGAATGAATTAGGGTTTTGGTTTTTTTATCTCCATCATTTCTAGTTTGAGCTTAAAAATAGGAGAAGAGAGAGATTATTTAGAATTCATGTCTAGTAATGGAATTTGGACAACAATTTTAACATGATTGGTGGAGTGGTGTATTAATAAAGGGATATTTCATGATGTTTCATTGGTGAAATAGTAGGCGTTTGTGAAATTCAAATAGAGTATGCATGGATGAGGTGAAGATAATAATAATAATAATGGAAAGATGGAAAAAGATGAACCATGACAAACATAACAAAAGAAGAATAATCTTGACACTTTGGATCAAAAAGGGGTTTTCAACATCTCAATTGTTAAATGACCCAAGCTTAATAACTAGGTTAGTTTTCCTTTCATTGTTATAATTTTGAAATGGCAAAGGAAGATAGATTATTTTTATTCATTTATTGAGTGAGATAATAAACAATGTAACATAAAACCTTAGGCCTATAAATTTTAAGGTCAAATTATAATTTAGCGAGGGATTAGTTTGTGTGGGTTTTCAAAATTTTCTAATACTAGGGCAACATCTAAATGTAATAAACTATTTTACCCTCTTCAACTCCTTTGAAGACATTATCATGTTGAGGGTTTTAATTTGGATAGTAGAATCATTATACTACTATGTGTTTTTATTAAGGATTTTTTTGAGAAATGATTAACAACAGAATCTAAATTTCAAGAAAGGTTCTACCCAGGCTTAGAGTTTTACCTAGATGTAGAAATGGGAAGAACTTCTGTTTAGAAAATATTATTCATATTTTCTATGAGATTCATTTGTTTTAAAATAAACTAAGTGGTTATTAGAGTACACACACACACACACAGAGGTGTGTGTGTGTGTGTGTGTGTGTGTGTGTGTGTGTGTGTGTGTGTGTGTGTGTGTGTGTGTGTGTGTGTGTGTGTGTGTGTGTATGTATGTATGTATGTATGTATGTGTATATGTATGTGTGTGTATATGTATATGTGTGTGTGTGTGTGTATACATATATATATATATATATATATATACACACACACACACACACACATATATATACACACACACACACATAGATATATACATATATATATATATATATATATACATACATACATACATACATACATATATATATATATATATATATATATATATATGTATATGTATGTAACATACATATACATATACATATATATGTATGTGTGTGTGTGTGTGTGTGTGTATACATACATACATATATATATATATATATATATACATATATACATATATATACATACACACACACACATATATATACACACACATACGTATGTATACATATATATATACACACATATATATACATATACATATATATATATATATATGTATATGTATGTATATGTTTGTACGTATATGTATGTATACACACACACACACACATACATGCATACACACACACACACACACACACACACACACACACACACACACACACACACACACACACACACACACACACACACACACACACACACACACACACACACACACACACACACACACACAGACACACACACACACACACACATGTATGTATGTATATATCTATATGTATGTGTGTGTGTGTGTGTGTGTGTGTGTGTGTGTGTGTGTGTGTGTGTGTGTGTGTGTGTGTGTGTGTGTGTGTGTGTGTGTGTGTGTGTGTGTGTGTGTGTGTGTATACACCTTTGTAATATATTTATACATACATACATATATACATACATACATGTGTGTGTGTGTGTGTGTACACCTTTGTAATATGTTTATATTTAAGAGGTTCATTGATAATTAAAAATGTATATGATAATATAAATAATCTTAAGAAGGAATGAACGTCGAGATTTATAATAACGTCTTTGTTAATGAGTTGTAGGTCAAGATAGGAAAATAAGGGAAATGTGAATTATTAATTTGGAATTTAGTGGTTCAAGCACAAATTAGAACTTGTAAGAGATTTTTAATTCATTAGGGGCATACTATACTCTTGTAGATATGTATTTAGGACCCTAAAAATTAATTAGCATCAAATATTAAGATGAAGTCTATAGGTAAATTCTTTGAGAATACATACTTATAAATATACTTGTCTATTCTTAGATTTTATAGTATTTATTATTATGGAAAGAGGGAAGTCATGGATTTATGTGTTTATATTATAGACCGTATTATGATATGGTTTACTTTTATATTAGATCATGTTAGAATAAATTTTGTTATGAGGTAGATCTTGTAATATAGAATATGACCATAATACAATCATATTATGGAAAAATCTTTTTCTTGATTAGAACATAATGAAGAAAAACAAACATTAGAATTGTTTTGGAAGAGCATATTGTCTTTGAATTTGGTTGAAGATTCATGGGTTCTACATATTGTTTTAAAGTATACATTATACTTGTATGCATAAATAAAATGGACTATTGGCGATAGATTATTTTTAGCTATGCATAAATGATAAATATTATTGAAATATATGTTAATAAAATAGGCATATAAAAAATTTATTTTTGTTCTAGTGTAATGAACATATCTTTTATGGAATTAAATGCATTGATAAATCTATGTTAAATGATTAGAATTAGTTGGATTCTTATTTGATGATTGTTTACATCATTTATTATTGCATGGTATTGTACTATTATACTTTTGAATCTTATTATGTAGATCCTATTTGGATAATAAGAGATACATATATGAGTATGTAGTGGGTAACTCATATATCTATCCCATGATATCATGTTAAGTCACAATTCAATAGTAGAGAGTTCTGTGTGAGTGAAAATGACTCAAATTTTTAAATTTGAATCCTATTATGAAAACTTTGGCCAAAGTAATGTTATAGTTGAGACATTGTAATTTCACTATATTTATAATTTACATGTATTCATTGATATCATTTAGATAGAGAAATTAATTCCATGGTCTATTTGATTACTTCATATAATAATGTTAGTACACACACAAGTTGTGATTATTTCTCAATATCCACACTATTCTTATCTACCCCTCTATGAAGGGTAGGGCCACCTCTAGTAGGGAGGTGTGTAGGATACCATTGGTTTGTAGTTGGAGGTAAATCACTCCGATGATGCCCTCCTTATATCAGTTGTTTCAACCAGATGGGATCATACTCAAACTATGTTGTGAACATGGAACTATTTTGAGTATATCATTAGTATTGTTGTAATCATAGTATTGTATATTTGATCTTGTATTATATTTTACCCTATTATTGATGGATAATCAACACAAAGTGGTTGTGTAATTTAAAAATTAGTTTAAAATATAAATAATAGTAGATGTAAGCACATTTATGACTGATATATTATTCATATCAGTAATGGTTGTACTAGCTTCATTTTACTGTACTTGATTGAAAGATATTCGACTTATAGATTGGTTTATTTCTTGAGTGTGAAATGGTTTTATTTTAGCCAATGGTTAATATTACTAAAACATTTATTGATTTTGATTCATTTAGTTGTCAAGTACTAAATAGTTAGTTGTAAAAAATCTTAATAGTAATTACTTATGAAAAAAATAGTGTAATTATTGGTAAGCCCAATGGGTTCTAATAAATGGCTAGATAAGCTATCCAATTTGAAAAAATATTTTATTGATATGGATGCTCGCATGTTCTTCCTTAGTGGTTTCATTTCCAAGTGGCTTCTCTTCGTCTATTGTTTGAAACAAAGATTAAAATGCATGTTGACTATTTATATGATAATGAAGTGACATTTTTCCACATGTCATCTTGGTCACCTAGAGGTTTGACACACTATTTATATTACATGGACCATCCTAAGGCTATGGAGCAATGTGATTTTTCCAGTGGCATCATTTCACTTACTCATTTATCTAGGGATTTCTACTTTGTATAGACATCTTTGGTATAACGAGTCATCAAAATGGTGTTATGTGGAAACATCTCATTAACCCACTTTCCTGGAGCCTTTGCATTGTATGGTTTTAACTAGTATCAGTGGGTCACCTAGATCTTGACACTTAGAAACATCTCACTTATTTGCTCTCTCAGATCTTTGGTAATGTAGAGGCCTATCAATTAACTCTTTGAAAATTGATTAAGTCGTGTAAGGTGGTGAAAATATGCTATGTGGCTCTAAGAATCTCTTTGAGGAAATGGCTATCCCACTAAGTAAAAATATGATTCATTACCCCAAGAAACTTTTGATTAATTGACCAAGTGTTAAAAACATTTATGAACATGCCTAAGGTATTGGGAGCTACAAGGAATTTCAATGTGTCACTAGGATTTATTTAAGAGCCTATGGTAAAAGGAAAGAAATCTTAGTCAATAATTTTAAATTTGAAAGCAGATGACTAAGTATTATTTGAAATAAAATGGCTAATTCCTTAGAAATGAAACAAAAAAGCATGAAAACTTAGAGAAATAGAGCCATTTTAAAGTATCTTTTCCTCCATTTTAATGAAGAGAGACTAAGTAAATGATAAATACTTATGAACATTTAGTTAATTTAGATTAAATTAAAATAATAATTAGTCAAAATGGTTAAAAAAAAATCTAAAAATTTAGATAATTTACACAAACCTAAGGCAAAATGGTCTAAAAATGAAGTTGTAAAATGTGTTTTGAAACACAAGTATGAAGATAGACCAAGACTTAATAGATTAAATAAAATTCATATTTCAACTTAATGCATCTTAGATGTGATTTATATGATAAGTTTTTCTAATGTAGATTTAATTATTCAGGCTTGGCTAAAATAATGAAGCTCGTTCAGACTTAAATCTTCACATAAAGAAAATATGCACTTACATGAAGTAAATTTTAATAGGAAACCACCAATGAAATCCTTGAGGTATAATACTAAACTCTAGATTAAAAATAGGGTCCCTATTTTTAGTTTGAAAATAGGACATATTGTGCAAGCAATAACATATGGCCGCTCCTACTGGAAAACACTCTTGAGTATTTTGAGAATCTAGAATCTCTAATTTTACCAGAATAATAAGTATTATCTATAAGCAATCACTTAGAACAAACTATAATTCAAAGGCAATAAAGTATATAGGAACAAGTGATATACTAAGCTAATAATCTAGCTAGATACCATCCAAGTGTGGGACCAAGTGATTAATTCCTTTTATTTGCTTTCATATGTAGTAATTTAGATTTACATAAGTTTATAACTACTGAGGGAAAAATATTTCATACTTTAGCTTAGGGGGAAGTGGTTTGGGCATTACTCTACTATCTTCTAGGCATTTATATCCCTGACAAAGATACATTTGGTTCCTTTGTAAAGGCCTTGTTACATGACCAAATAGGTTCGAAAGTCTATGGTGGAGGCTACCAAGATCACCATTTCAAGAAGAAAGTTTAGATTTTACATTTTATCTTAATTATTTTAAATTAAGACTTTGCATTTTCATCCATAGAGGGTTGTGGACTAAGCCACAAGTAAAAATAAATCAACAAGTTCATGACAACTCAAGATAAATCAGAATTGAATCAATGTTGCATTTTTCTTTAGATATTTATTTAAGTGTAGGAAACAAACAAAATCAAACCTAAGTGAACAACAAGGGATAGGAAGGAAATAAAAATGAAAAAAATATGCAAGGGAAAATAAATTATTCACAAGTGTTATCAATTAAATACATGCTTGAATCAATTAAACACCTGATTGTTCAAGATTTTGAGAAGGGTAAAGGGACCATCTACTTGTGTCTATGTTTTCCTTTAAAATAGAAAAAACTATCCCATAATTATTTATCAATGTTATTTATAGGAAAATTAATAAAATTAAGATTGTGCATTTCAACAATGTGTTTACAATTCATTTTTAGAAAGCATTTGAGATAAGGTAAATAAAATATCTTATTCCATGTATTATATTATGGTGAAGAATAGGGTTAATAATTCATACATATTAGACTAATTGGAAGATTCAACTTGATAGTGGCATGTTTTCTATTTCAGCTAATGGGTGAAATAATTAGTGGTTGTTATTTAATGCATATGGATGCCTCCATAGCATCCTCTTTATCATATTTATCATCCAAAAGGCATGGGAGTGGTTTAAGTTATTCCCATATAAAATACCTTATGAATTTATCATCAGTCACCAAAGGATGTGGATATTTGGGTTGGATTAGATCATTCTCATCTTGCATCTCCATTGGCATGACTTCTTCATTCATGCCACTATGTTTATGATCTTGTTTTTATATCTTGACCATCTTTGTTGCCTTGGACAAGGAACATGTTGGCATTAGGAAATCATGGATGGTATGGTATCATCAAAGGAACTCATGGGATCATTGTTTTCCTTTAACTTAGGCTTAGATAGGAACTCATCCTCATTCAAGCCTAAATATTCTTGACTTCCCATTTTGGGCTTGACTGCTTCTATTATTAGGAAGCATAGAAGGTGGCCATATTTAATAAGTTTTTAGGAAAGCCTAATATAAGGGGAAGGATCATCAATATTGGGTTAAACTATCATGTTTCCTTACTAAAATAAATTTCAAAATAATCAGATCTGAAATTATCTTTGTATGGAGTATAATTTGTGTGTGAGTTAAGCCATTTCTACACAAGCTAGTGAGCATAAATTTTGACAAATTATTTGGAATAACATAATAATTACAAACCAACAACTATAGGAACTTTTATTTCAAAAAATTAAGTCCAAAAAAATTACAAATTACTAAAATCTAATCTCCTTAGTAGTTTTGAAGAAACATACACAATTTGGGTAAAAACCCTCATTAGTAATGCATACATGCACCACAAAGACTACTCAAAACACAACATAAATTCATAATAATAATACACTTATTACATATCATAATAAAATACTAAAATAATGTGATCTAAAAATATAAATAAACCTGATAGCTTCTGTAACAAATCCACATATCTAAAATCAATACCTTCAACTCTACTCACATTGATAACCTACATACAATATTGAACACTAGTTGAAATTTGTACTCCTTAAAGCTTTATGACAAATCCTATATAAAATTGTATCTCTGAATGAAAGTGGTTTCATCCTATAATCCTTGGTATTCCTGGGTTTTATTCCAAAGACCACCTTCATCCATGAGTTTTCATTCTAGGATGATCTGAAGAATATTGCATGCACATTGTTCTACAAGAGAAAATCATTAGTTTGGAGAAATATCCTTCATAATGAAATTATGGAATATAAATAAATAAGAGGGCCCAAAGGGGTAACTAAAATCCATATACTTTATTTATAAATATAAAAATATAATTATAAAAAGCCATTAGTTGTCATCTTTATCCACTTTCCATAATTTGCTTTAATTCTACTTTTTCTGCTTTTGTCTTATTCCTGAATTTTCCCAAATCTACCAAATTTTCTAGAGGATAAGAATGTAAAATTAATTTATTAATTTTCTTTAAAAACCACATCATTATCCTTCTTCTTAAAATATGCTACCCCACTTTGGGTAATAAATCATTCAATAATAATATTTTATTAATTACTTGGCCCATATTATCAAAATTAAGAAATAATGAATATTATAGGTCCAAATAATCAATATTAAATATAATTATTTTATTTTATCCTTCTCTAAAACCAAATATAATATTATAATTATCATTTTTTAAGAATAAATTAATTTAAAAATGGACATGATAGTCCACCCTTCCCAAAATTGCTTGCCCACAATCAATTTCAAACCATAATGCTCAAGAATCATCATGCCAATGTGATGAATCAAACTATAATGCCCATGTAATATGAATCTTTTGCTTGTCAAGTGAGACAAATCCTATCAAATAAAATTAAAATATATACTTTACATAACATCCAAAACATCCTTGTACAACTCATGTAATTTGATCACCTTTTTCAAAAATAACTTGACTTCATGAAAATAAATATCAAATAAATGTGTAAGAATAACAACATAATAAATACAAACCTTCAAAAGATCCATGATGTAATGCATGATAAGAATTAAAAATATAATTGTACTAACTCTTTTATTCTAAATGTTAACAAAATATCAAACCAATCTCAAAAACTCTTCACCATGATTTCAATGCACCACTCTTATATGGATAGATATTGGAAGCTATGAAGTTGAATGAATTGGTGTCAAAGAAATAGGATATAAATTTCCATATTTTTTTGTATCTACTTCCAATGTAATTAAATCCATGCATATACATTCCCATTTTTGTTTAGGAATGGGAAGTGATTGTATCATCCCCACAAGAATCTTTTACTCTCCCTTATTTTGTTTCCATTATACATTCTATAATAAGCACAAGAACATCCTTTTTTTTACCCTTAAAGGATAATATATCTCTAATCTATTTATAGGTCTTGAATAAATCTAGATGTCCTGCTAATGGTGCATCATGAAATGCTTCTAGTATTTTATTTTTCACCTTTGATTCAAGTATAATGAACACTCTATTATTGAATAAAATCAGCCCATTTGCCACTATGTACCTATCATCCTTATATAATCTATCAAGAATTTTACTATTGAATGTATTCTTAGTAAACTCAACTAAGATAAAAATTTCCCAATCTACAAAAATAGTAGAAATATTACAAAGAGTGAGAATTGTAGAGACTGCATCAGCTACTATATTCTTCTTACCCTTAACATATTCAATTTAAAAAGTATATGCTTTTAGCTTGCTTACCCATTTTAATTTCCTATCATTCAAGTCACGTTGGCCAAGGAAGGACTTAAAACTATTATGATATGTATTCAGCATAAATATTCCCCAAACTAAGCACTATTGAAACCTAGCCAAAGAATGCATGATGGAAAACATCTCTTTATCATGGATGGATAATATTTTTTGTGATTAATTCAACTTATTACTTTTGAAAGATATGGGATACCCTTTCTATACTAATTATGTGATCATATTTTGAGCTATATATAAAAACTTCTATATTTAGTAATTAAAACACAATAACATAAAACACATCAAAGGAGGTAATAAAGGAACAATTAGTCAATCAAACATGGAGTTATTACCATCACTTTGTCCCTTACAATTTCTCTCCAAGATCTTCAAGTAGATTTGAATGCCAAATTGATTGACTATGGATTGCTTTCTTCGAGTTCTAAAGTGACTCCAATGGCTTATTTAGGTTGTTTAATGGATAGACAAGAGAACAAGAATGCTTTATACTAGTCGAGTATGAGAGTTTAATGAGGGCTTATTGATTTACATGTTCATTTGGCCATGGCCCAAACATGGATTTTATAGGATGGTGGAGGAGGTTTTCTAGGTAATTTTAAATTATTTATAAGCCTCTAATTTAGAGAGTTCTAGAATCTTAGAGGAGCTTCCATAGTTATAGAGGTTTATTGATTAGTTTAGGGGATAATAAAGGATTAGATGGGAATTAATGAGGTTTATGATTCATAGGGATGTAGGAGAGCCTAGGGTGTTACATTAGCTAGGGGTAGTTACATAAATATGAAATTTAAATTGGCAAGTGGGACATTGGGTAGCTTAATGGCTAAGTAGGCTAGTTATTAGGTTAATCAGACAAATAATTGTTTATAAGGGTATGGAAGGGTTTATGGGGTGTAGGGACTATTGTGTAAGGAATTAGGCTATTAGTTAACTAATTAAGGTTATGGTTTTGGGTTAAATTAGTGTGTTTAATATGATTATTAAGATACACATATTTATATGCATACACTAATATAGATCCAATTCCTTCTCCTAAAGCATCAAATTCTACAAAAAAGGAAAGTGAGAAATTTGAAATAACAAGTACATGACATGAAATCATTACCTCCTTAAACTTATTAAAATCTTCTTGTGTTATTTTTATCCATGTAAAATATCCTTTATTTGTCATATTAGTTAAGGGTAATACTAGATGTGAAAACCCCTTAACAAGTCTTCTATAGTAATTTCAAAGGCCCAAGAATGCTCTTAATTGTGTTAGTGTAGTGGGAGGAGGCCAATCCAAGATAGCTTAAATTTTTTGTTGATTCACATGAACAACTTGAACACTAATTGCATGGCCCAAGTATAATATTTTTGTCACCCAAAAATCACATTCATATTCTTATGAAAAGAGATATTGTTTCTCTAGATTTCAAGAACTATATCTAAATGTTTCAAATAATCCTCTTGAGTCTTACTATAGATCAAAATGTCATATAAGAAAATAAAAGCAAATCTTTTTAATTGATTTATAAATACCCAATTCATACATGATTCGAAGGTAGCTAATTCATTTATCAAACCAAAAGGCATGAACAAGAACTCAAAATGTCCATAATGACATCTGAATGATGTCTTATGTATATCCTCATCCTTTACATGCATCTAATGGTAACCTAACCTCAAATCAATCTTTGAAAAGTATACTTCCCCATGTAACTCATCAATTAGCTCTCGACCCTAGGAATGGGGTATCAATTATTTATGGTCTTTTTGTTTAAGTCCTTGTATTTAATGCACATACCCATGGTTCCATTCATTCTAATGGAAGATTACCACATGGATTTAAATTTGAGATCATAACTTGAATAATTATTCTCTCTATCCACATATCAAACATGAATCCAACTAGAATGATATGAGTTTGCTTACCTAGATTCTAATATGCTCCCTTATCATTATCAAATAGGAGGTGACATACTTTTGTTTCTTGTACTTGAATCATATGCTAAAAACACTTATCCTTGTTATCGATCACAACTTTTTCCTTGTGCTCATTTGTAGTCAATTTGAACCTCTTTCTTGTCCAATTGCATGGGATGATGAAATTATTTGTAATAATGGTAAGTTTCCTTCTAACAACATAATCCACCTCAAATTTTAGTAACAAGAGTCCAAAAAAAACACTTGGATCCCATTATATTAAACATATTATAACTATTTCATCCTTTTTATAGTACTTTCCCCAATGATAACAATTTTTCAATAACAAATTACCAAACATCAATCTCTAATAGTATTATTGCTTTTGTGTCATATACTATAATCATGAAGATAATCAATTTACTTACCATTAGTTATTGATCTAGAAGTTTTTGTGAGATGAAAACCAACATTAGTTTTACATGAGGCACTTTTCTCATGTGCATGTCTCCTAATAAGGTCATTCTATAACTCCTCATAAATTACTTGATTCAAGACATTCCTTTTATTTTTATAGGAATGATCTAAATGTATGTCTTCCTTTATTTGTACTTATGATACTATAACACCATCAACTTGATGACAAAAAATATTTTTCTCACCTTCAAGTGTACAAATCATTTGTAAACCACCCTTATGTAGCATGGGTTTAAACCTTTGAATATTTATGGGTGAAATATAAACAAGAAAAACTTTCTCAATTATGCATTCATTAAGTGATACTTCCTCAAATTCATTAATATGATTATTTTTTTGATCTATAATCTTAGAATTTATTAAGTTATCTAATCTCATGCCTCCTAACTATGGACATAGTTATCATTATTGTTTGATGGACATTATGGACCCATGCCCATCCCCATTAAGCTTCAAATGTAGATTAAATTTTAATATGTTGGTTGGATTAATTTTGAAGACAAGCAATGGGTGAGAATATTATTAGAGGAATATTGAATGTAATCAATGAGAAAGAAGAAGGTGAGCTACAACCCAAATATCCTTTATAGGACATGATAGTACCATTGGTAGCTCCTATATCACTAGTCTTCTTGAAAGACTCTTTGGTGCCTATGTCGAGAACAAGTTAAGGTTCACCAGACACATGACATAATTCTATTAAAAGAAAAAGACCAATTTCATGGGATGACTTGGTGGTTGATGAGCATCCTATCAAAAAACCATTAGAATATTCCTTCCTCATTTCATTTGGAGACAAAAATGAGGTATATTTTGAGGTTCCAAAATCTATCATAGATCATATTGACTCATCACTATCAAACTCTATTTTGGCCAAATTCAACAACTTCAGACCAAATATTGACTCTTTTGTAGGTGGGAAAATTTCAATTGGAGACCTAAGGTCCAAATCGATATCATTGATATGCCCAAGAGTTTTTTCTCGATTAACCTTTGTCATTCTAAAATTAGATCAAGATTCTCACTAAAGGCCCATGGTTCCTGGGTAAATCCATAGACAACCTTTAAAAGTGGAATGCAAGATCTAATCTAGATAGTGCCATCATAGAAGACATTCTAGTCTAGGTGAAACTACCATAGTTACCATTAGAATTTTGGGCCCCATAGGTTATTTTAGGAATTAATAGGGCCCTTAACTAACTAATATCCATCAACCAGATCTAGATGTAAGCTCTTAGATACCAAAGTCTATGTGTTCATCCTTGTTGACAAACCCTTGACTCATTCCATAAAGATAAAATCTAAATATGGGGTCTAGAACTAACACACTAAATTTGAAAGGGATTCAAAAATATGCAAAACTTGTGATGTTTTAAATCACTCATCCAAAAATTACCCCCTAAGTAAGAAGCCTTCCCTTGTCCCACTCCTCACTAGGTTAATAAATTCTCTAACCAAAACCCTTCTCCCCATCCTCCTTCTACTTCTATTCCTTTTCCCCCCTCACCCCTTAAATCTCCCTCTTTCTCTCCTCTAAAAACCACTCTAGCTCCCCTTAGCTTAGGGAAAAAGTTTTCAATTGCATCCCCTTCTAGACCATCTTTTACCTTGAATATCCTTATCCCCTCTCAAGATATCATTGATTTGAAGGCCATGATGGATATTAATCTTAAGGCTTTGGTTGCCTAAAAGGTGGTCAAGCCAATTGGGGATACTTCACCCTTTGAGGACATTATAGCTAAAGTAGCATTTACTTCTCTTGTTGTTCCTTCTTTATCTCTCAAATAACCTCAAGGTTGTGTCAAGATAAAATCACCCTATACCATATCTTTTGAATCTTTATTACTCAACAAGGATCCAATCCCTCAAGAACTAACACCTAACTAGGTTTTCCTAACCCTAATCAAATTTTTTGGGGTGTCTAAGTCTTTCTCCCCTTATGAAGGTAAATGTTCCTCAAAAAATAAAATATATATCTCTAAGATTACCAAGGAAATGGTTGAGGAACAATGGAAAAAAGTCCAACCTAAAAAGGGAAGGAAAAAGGCTGAAGTTGGAGAAGAATCAAAATCATTAAGTAGACCAACTCATCAAAATTGTAGAAAATTTGAAATTGATAAGCAAGTATTAAAGGGTACTCAAATGACCCTAAGATATTTCCCAACTCATAAGAAATGAATATTATCTCTTGGAACATAAGGGGGATGAATAAACTCAGGAAATAAAGGTGGATAGAAATATGGTCCTTAATCATAAAATTGATATTCTTATGATTCAAGAAATCAAAATGTTTGTGGAAAAACTTTTAAAGAATAAAGCTAATATTTGGGATAAATATTTGTGAAGTAATAATATCTCTATAGGTACCTTAGGGAGGATGGTGGTTTTTTTGGATCTTATTGTTGTAGAAAGAAACATTATTTTAGAGATTGATTCTCATATTATGGTTTTTTTCAAAAGAAACTCACACTAAAATAAACTAGGTTATTACTAATGTGTATGCTCCAATTTCTAGGAATAAAAGGAGAAAGTTATGAGAGGAAATAATTGAGATTAGGATAATTTTCAAGGATTAGAATTGGATGGTGGTAGGGGACTTCAATTCTCCTTTGTCCCCAAGGGAAAAGAAAGGAGGAACCAATTCCCTCAATGGTAACATGTTGGATTTTAACAAATTCATTTCAAAATAAAAGTTAAAATATGTTGACTTAAAATGTAACCCTTTCAACTAGTCAAATAGGGTATTGTGTGAAAATATCATTTAATTTAGGCTCAACTAGTTTTTGATTTCTTTATAATGGAACTTACATTCTACTATCTCCCTCTCTTTTCTTCAAAGGATCAGATCTGATCACAACACACTGGTCTTCTCTAGTGAAGATATGTCCAAATAAAAAAGTACCCATTTTATATTTGATTAAATGTGGATCTCCAATCAGATCCTAGAGGATCATCTAAAGGAATGGTGGAAGTCACTAGTCCAAGGATCGACTATGTACATACTAGCTATGAAACTTAAATACATCAAGTATAAACTCAAGATATGGAACAAGGAAGTTTTTGAGGATATTTTTCACCAAAAACATAGAATTGAGGAGGATACTCACAATATCAAGGAGGAAATAAATACTTTGGGCTCTACCACTTGCATTCAAAATAAAAAGGAGATTTTAAGTCTTTACCACAACCTAGAAGCTAAGGAAGAAACATGCTAGCACCAAAAATCAAGGAAGACTTAGCTCAAAGAGGTTGATAAGAACACCAAGTAATTACATCTCTTAGCTTCTAATAATCATAAGTGTAAATTCATATAAAAAATTAAGGGAGGAGATGGTAATTGGTATAAAGGAGAAAAAGACATCAACCTATAAAATGTTAATTTCTATAAAGATATTTTGGCCTATGTTATTTCTTAGGATACTTAGTTAAAAGAACAAGTTGTTAATATCATTCAAGGAGCCATTTCCATAGAAGATAATTCTACCATTCTTTCTCCTCCCTTGAACGAAGAGATCAAATCTATTTCTTCTCATTGTAAGGGGATAAAGTACCTAGCCCTGATAGTTTTCCTCCATTTTTTTAGGTTTTTTAGGATATCATCCAAAATGAGGTTTATTTGGCTATAAATAATTTTTTTAAATCTAGAACCATACTTCAATAATTCAATAATACCTTTCTTGTCCTCATCCCTAAGAAGTAGGGGCAAATCAATTGAAGCATTTCAAGCCCATTAGTCTTTCTTCCACTTTCTACAAAATCTACATGAAATGTCTATCATTAAGAATTCACATGTTGTTTGACAAATTGATTATAGAAAAATAAGGGGATTTCATTTTTTGTATAAATTTTTTGGATGGTGTCATAATTTCCCATGAAATAATTCATTCGGTGGCTAATTCCTCTTGACAAGGTATGTTTCTCAAATTGGATATGAATAAATCTTATGATAGAGTTTTTTGGTAGTTTTGGGTAGAATCCTCCAAAAGTGTGGGTTTAATTAGATTATCAAAAGTATGATATCCTCTTGCATTTCTACCCCCATGTTTTTAGTGCTCATAAATGGGGTTCTCAAAGTTTTTTTCTAGGCTAGCAGAGGTCTCATACAAGGATACCCCCTTTCTCCTTAATTGTTTATCCTCATGGAAGAAACCCTAATTAGGATCATTTGACATGGATAGAACTTCCATGGCCATCAAGGGAATCCTAGTGGCTCCAAACCCTAGACCTTTCACCCACCAACAATTTTTAGATGACACTTTGATGATGGGAGAATCCTCAGTTTTTGAAGCCAAGTACTTTAGGAAAATCCTTGAAATCTATGAGATCCTATTAGGGTAAAGCGTTAAATTCCTTAAAATATCCTTATTTTTTATCAACACTCTACCTTATCTATAACTAAAGATTTATAGGATCATTGGTTGTGTTATTAATAATCTCCCTTCCTCCTATCTTGGTATCCCTCTTTTTGATGGAATTATGAAACCTAAAGAGTCCTCTCATTGATAAGATTCAAAGGAATTTATCTTGGTAGAAAGATAATTTTTTATCTTAAGATTATAGACTAAAATTACTCAATAATTTCTTATAAATAATTCTAGTTTACTTCATGTCTTTATTCGTTATTCTAGGAAAAGTGGCAGATTGGATTGAACAAATTTACAATAATTTCCTATGGAGAAGAATGAAGGATAGATTTAGATTTCCTATTATTTCCTAGAATAAAGCATGTCTTCCCTCTTCTAAAGGAGGATTGGGGATTAGAAGAGTGAGATTCATGAATCAAGATATATTAGCAAAGAAAGGATAGAGGGTGATCAAGGAAGACAATCATTGGACTAAGATTATTAAGGCAAAATATTTGAATTCTAGGGAGGGATCCTGCTTCTTGGTTGAAGTTGGCCTTGGCAATGGATCAGTCTTTTGGAAAGCATTGAGAGTTGGGAAGGATATTCTTAGAAGAGGGCCAAAGTGGAATATTGGTAGAGGAAACAAAGTGAATTTTTGGTAGGACCTCTAGCTCTAAACCCCACTTATGTCCTTACCTCATGCAACAAAGTTGTCCATTTATTTTAAATAGACCACTGGTGATAAGGTGCTTAACTATTGGTAGGAAATTAAAGGCAAAAAAAGGTGGAAAATTCTCCATAAATAAGATCTAAACCAATTTAAAAATCTTTTTCTACAAGAGTTGAATATCACACTTTAGAATACTCACATCAACATCTTCCCAAAAGAAGATGTTCTTATTTAGAAGGTAGACCCTAGTGGATTATTATTTGTGAAATCTGGTTATTCTTCCCTATGGGACCAGGATGAAATCAAACAAAATTGGAATTGTTTGTGGATTAAAAACCTCATCCCTAAAATTAAAGTTTTTTTCTAGTTGGGAGCTCAAAATAAGTTCCTAATGGTGGATGATCTCATGAGGAGGGGAATTCCAATTCCCAATAGATGTGTGCTTTGAAAATAGGAGGATTAATCTATAAAACATATTTTCCTCTCTTATTCTTTTGCCTCCTCCATCTTTCAGTATTTATTTAGCCTTTCTAAATATTTTTGGGTTACACCAAGATCTATTAAAGATTTGATCTACCAATAGAATCCCCCGTGGGATTAGTTGGGTGAATATTTTGTCACCAACTAACTGATGGACAAAATAGGTGTTTCAACCATAGCATAAGGAGATTTATTGGCCAAAACATGTGGGTCTACCACATCAAGATGGACAAGTCTCTCTTCTCATCAAGGGGAGGTTACCTATAACTATGATATATTAATATACTATATATATATATATATATATATATATATATATATATATATATATATAAGTTGAAAATAACACTCAGGGGTAGGACAACACCATCCATCTCTCTTTTTTCAGAGATGATGTTCATAGATCAAAGGAGAAATCTTGAGTAATTGTTGAAGGTACTTCTCTTCTTTCAAAATTAATATCCAATCAACAACCAGATTCTTTCTTGGTAGTAATTGTAACCACGAGAAACCCATGAAAGCACAATGTCTTTCTTTCATTGCTTCCCTCACTAAAACAGGGCGTAGTAACACAATAGAGTGAAGTGTAGCACAAAATCTCCACCTCAACTGCTAAAGAGTGAAATATACAAAGGAAAATGGGGGCACAAAGTCATCCCAAGATCCTTTACATAGAAATAGAAAAAAAAAACAAGTTAAAGACAATTGTGGTAGCACAAAGTCTCTCCACAGTTAGCTTCAAAACACCTTCCTGATTACTTCCACTAGTTCTACTTTTTAAATTAAATGGACAAGAATGCTTCTAAGAAATAGACATAAGAATAATTTCCTAAATAACACAAGCTATTCTAGCACAAAGTCTGAAAGGTCACTTGTTTTCTCATTCAAATAAAAAAATGATTAACAATCTGAGCTCAAAGTCTCAGGAAATGCCTTTCAATTTGGGCAGAGTTTTGCTTCTATAATAGAGAGATCTCCCTTGAATAAAATAAGAGATTACAATATATAACACCAAGAAAGACTTGGCACTTTGTTTAATGGAACGGCCCATGCTACATTTAATGCCTTGAATGCATTTTTAGTTTTGTCAAGGGGCCATGATGGAATAGGGCATCAGCCTTAACTGTGGCATGTCAATTCATCTCAAATGTCTCTTTTTGAAGTATGGGCCACTTGGTCTTCTTCCTGATATTTGTGTAGCTATCCACTTTACCTTTACTCGATGGAGAAAAATAGGCTATGTCTTTGAGTGTTTGTGCTCTGATGTCTACTTGGTGGACTATTCCACTTACTGGAATAACTCCTGCATAGATATTTTTGGTCTTTTTGCATTGTTCCCTCTTTCCTTATTGTATTTTGTCTCTTCCTCATGATCTGAGCTCTGAAACTATCTCTTCCCTTTCTATTGGCTCTTTCAGATCCTTCTTTGGCTAGTCATTGAGTTTTTTCTTCAGGTTCCATGCCATATTTGAAAATAAATGGGCATTTTATTACCTTGAATTTGACATCTACGGGGACATCATTGGTCACTTGGTCGCTTGAACCACATTGAACCTTAAACCTTCAAACCATGAGAGTTCATCGATTCAATGGTTCAATGGTTTAGGTGGTCCTATTAGATTTTTGGTTTAATCAGATCCTTGGTTCAATTGGTTCCTTGGTTCAATCAGTTCTTTGGTTCAATAAGTTCTTTGGTTCAATCGGTTGAACCATCTCTTCGAACTTGTCTCTAGAATATTCTGCTTCCTTTCTTTGCTTGAAGCTTCCTTTCAAATTTTGAAATTCCTTGAACCTTTAAACCTTTGAACTTTAAACCATTTTGGTTCAAGGTTCAACGGTTCATTCTCTTTCTTTGAATCTTTTGGTCCTTCAAACTTTCTAGATCCTTTTCTTTTCTGTTGAACTCATTGAACCTTTAAACTCTTTTGGTTCAAGGTTCAACAGTTCAATGGTTCATTATTTGCTATTCAAATCCTTTGTTCCTCTAAGTCTCTTGAACTTTATTGAACTCATTGAGCCTTTAAACTTTGAACTCTTTTGGTTCAAGGTTTAACAACTCAATATTTCTTCTTTGAAGTCTTCTTTTGTTTAAGTCTTTTAAAGCTGTTTGAACTTTTCAAAGTAGTTGAACTTTGAACTTGCTAAAATTTTGAAACTCATTGAACTCTTCGAAGTGGTTGAACTTCTTTGAAATTGTTGAGTGCTTAATTCTTTTTGAACCTTTAAACTCATTGAGACTTTAAACCTTTGAATTGGGGTTCAATGGTTCAATGGTTCATTCCATTTATTTGAAACATGCCAATGGACCTTTTGGTTGAACTTTGACATTGAACCAACCTTGAAATTGCCTAAGTGTTTGGAAGTTGTTCCTTTGTGAGAGCTCACCTATTGAAGTTATTGAACCCATTGAACATGTGAGTCTCTTGACTAAAAATGCCTAAATAATTGAAGAACTTGAGCACTCAAAACATTTTTTGAGAAGGGAAGAGAGAATTTTGTCCTACAAGACCAAAATAATTAATACGTTGTCCCCAAAAACAAGTGATAGATTTTGGGAACAACAGCTGGCTCCAGTTTGGAAACTTCCATTGGTTGTAAAAACAATCGAATGGAGTAGAATCTAGAATCACCAGTGGCTTTAAGTATGCCATTGGGATATGGATTCATGCTACCCAAAAATAAAGGTGCCAAAAAGAAATGAAAATGAAAAGCACCAAAAAGAACTAAAGACTAAAAAAATATACAAATGTATAATCAGACTTATCTGATACTTCAAGAATTGAAGTGCTTTAGATGCTGCCCACTGTGAGGTAGAGAAAAAGATGTGTCATCTTGATACTTTAATAGGAAACTATTTTTACCATTGAGCTGATGAATAACAAATGGGCCTCTCCATAAGGAATTGATTTTCCCATGCATTCCCTTTGGTTCTTTTCTCTTGTCCCATAACAGAACTTGATCACCAATCTAAAAATCATGGGTTTTTGCTTTTTGGTCAAAGAGCTTCTTCACCAAACTTTGATACGTAGCAATTAGATCCACCACTATAGTTCACTGGTCATCTATCTCAGTTAAGCACATGATCCTCTTGTCGATGGAGCTTTCATATGTCTGATCTTTAACCGCCTTTACCAATTTTAGTGTTGGCAATTCTAGGGTGATTGGTATCTTTGCATTGAGACCATATAGAAGTTGGAAAGGTGACATACCTATTGCCCTCTTGGGTGTAATTATGTCTACCCATAAAGCATCAAATAATAATTTATGCCAAGTTTGTTGGTTGTCATCTACCAGCTTCCTGATGATGGTCACCAGGTTCTTATTGTTCGATTCTGCTTAGCCATTTCTTTGCGAAAAATAGTCTAAATAGTGGGAGAGGGTAATCCCATAATAAAAGTAGAACTGAGTAATCTCATGGAAAGAGAAATAGGCTGCATTATCAGTCATAATCTTGGTTGGGACCCCAAACCTGGAAATGATGTTTTCTTTGAGGAAAATGCATACTACTTTTGAAGTAACATGCTTGGCTAGAATAGCTTCCACCCACTCGGTGAATTAATCTGTGGCTATGAGGACATAATCATATCCAGCACTTGAAGATAGGTTTACAACACCTATGAAATCAATTCCCCATTGTTGAAATGGCTCTTTTATTACAGGTTTGAGAGGTAGTGTAGCCAATTTAGGTCTTCTAATGAACTATTGACATAGTTCACATTTATGTACTCATTTGTATGCATCTTGAAAA
The DNA here is from genome assembly GCA_037957365.1 of Torreya grandis. Classification (NCBI taxonomy): domain Eukaryota; kingdom Viridiplantae; phylum Streptophyta; class Pinopsida; order Cupressales; family Taxaceae; genus Torreya; species Torreya grandis. The sequence continues at coordinate 149,023 of JARHVA010002908.1, forward strand.
TAGGGTAGGCCAATAATACCTAGCTCATAGAATCTTATGGGTAGTTATAGGCATAGAAAAATGTCCTCCATAGGCCAAATTATGGAAGGATTCTAGAAGTTTGTTTTGCTACACTTTATCCACACAGCGAAGGAATACCCCATCAAGGTTCTTCTTATACAGCCCGTTGTCCCACAGGATAAAGTTGGCAGCTTTCAATTTAACAGTCCTCCTTTCTTTATGAGATAGGTGAGTAGGACACTCACCATAGGTAAGGAAATGAGTGATATTTGAATACCATTCATCTATAGTGGTGACAAAGAGAACTGTTGGTGTGTCTCCCACTTTTGTTTCTTCATGCCCTATTTCTTCTGGTATGTTGTTAGTAATTAATTGACAGAGGCCCCTTCCCTACACAAGATTTGTTGGCTTGATAACTAGATCAAACTATTGGATTTTATCAATTCAATTTCCCCTTTTGGTTCCAAACTCTTACTAAGTTAATATGGACTTGATTATTATATCAGGAACCATGGCAACAGTGTGTGATTTTAAGATGTAAAAATGGAAGTGCTTTACCATTTTTACCAGTACGTAAGCATGCTTCTCCATGTTTGAATACTTCAGCTCATGAGCTTTGAGGGGAAAACTCATGAAGGATATGGGAGATTCTACACCTTTTTTATTAAGAGGAACCAAAATTGTTGAAAGTGTGTGTTTGGAAGCATAACTATACATTATGAAGCATTTGGTGTAATCAGGACAAACGAAAATGGGAGCATGGGCAATAGCTGTTTTGATGTCTCAAAATGCCAATTTTCCTTCTTTAGTCTAATTGAAAGTGGCCTTTCCCTTCATCATGTCCACAATGTGGCAAGTCTTCTCAACAAACTCAAGAATGAACCTTAGTAAAAAAATTCACCTTTCCGAAGAAAGAGTGAACTTCAGTCTTACTTGTGGGTAGAGTAAGCTCTTGGATGGATTTGACTCTTTCTAAGTCAATTTTTATTCCTTCTTGGGATATAATGTGTTTGAGAAGTTTCCCTTCTATTACTCCAAAAATAGACTTCTTAGGATTTAGAGAAATGCCATTCTGGCGACATCATCCTAACACTTGTTGCAGATGACGCATATGATTAGGATGATGCTTGGAAAAGACAGTCAAGTCATCAAAGTATACCATAATGAACTTACCCATTTCATCTCTGAAATCAAGGTTCATTTCTCTCTAAAAAGTGGCACCAATATTTATTAGACCAAATGGCATTCTTTGATACACAAAGGTACCCCAAGGCGTGGTGAAGGTAGTCTTATACTGGTTTGCTTTATCAACTTCTACTTGATTTTACCCTGAGAAGCCATCTAACATTGATAACATCTCTGAACTGGTCACCGTCTGAAGGACTTGATCCATGATGGGTAGAGGGTAGTTATCCTTTAGAGAGGATTGATTCAAGTTTATGAAATCCACATAGAGGCAAATTTTGCCATTCTTTTTTCTCATAGGGAATATGTTTGCAATCCATGTGGAATGATGGATTGGAAAAGTTATCCTAGCTTTTAATATTTTTTAAATTTCAAATAGAATGGTACTTGATATATTGGGGTTGTACTTCTTAGATTTTTGCTTGTGAGGCAATGAATCACTCTTGAGAGGAATTTTAGGCAAATTTCTTTAGGCCTGAGTGACTTTAGGTCATCATAGGAGTATGCCAGAACATCTATGTACTGGCTGAGTAGAGTAGTAAACTTGAACTTCTCTTTTGAAGTACAACACTTCCTGACATTCACCATCTTGAGATTTTTCTTGGTACCCAAATCTATTTGATCAAACTCTTGGGAGGAACTTAAATCCTTTTGTTGCTGCTTGATGAATTTGTCATGCTTATCAAATAACTTCTCAAAAGAAACCAATCCTTTTGGGATTTTATTCCCTTTGAGCTACGAGAATTATTCACCTACATCTAGAATTATTTCTTGAACTGATTTTCATGGTAGAGTTCCATTGCCTTTGAAATGAAGTTGTTTAAAGCTATCTTTATGTTCCAAAAAGGTGATGATTTGGTTGTCATATTTGAACACTTGTTAATGATTGGTGTTGTCAGGAACACTTGGTTGAAAGACCAATTTGATGGTGTACTTGTCTTATTTGAAATCTTGGTGAGGAACCAAGAGAGTCACCAAAATAGTTTTTGTATCAGCTCAGTCATTGAATTTTATAGGCACTGTAGAGATTTTGAAAACATCAAAGCTTTCAATTTGATCCCAAACTAAATTATAGTAATGATGCAATCTTATATTCTTGGTTTGATATAGGTTACTCACTTGACAAACCACTATCTCAACATCTCCTTTGGCGTGAAGGAGTTTGACACCCATGTCTCAAGCAGCCTTCAATCCAAGCAATAGTGATTCATATTCAGTAGTATTATTAGTGTTGTTGAACTGTAATTTATATGAAAAATGAAAAATATCTCCTTGAGGAGATATTAGGACAATCCTAGCTCCAGAGTTGGTAGAAGAATAGCTACCATCAAATTCTAGTATCCATACATCATTAGGAACTGTGCTTTTCTCAAATTTTCTTTTAATTAGAGGGGAGGATTCTTTTGCACTTGTACTACATTCTACAAATCTTTCTTCTTTTTCATTTGAACCAATTTTTAGATTATCATTTTTAGAAGTTTCATCAACTAGGATAGGAAAATCCTTTGTAGTCAGAAAGTAATTACCCATGCCTAAAGACTCAAAAAAAATTTAAGCTTTAGGTGCTGATGTTTGAGTGACAACGTATTTTTCCTCCTTCTCAGGGAGCAATCTGTGCATGATGCCTTTGACTAGGATCCTCACTTCAGATAGGTCCATTCTTATTTTTGCACCAACATCCTTGCAAAAATTTTGACCAAGAAGGATGTTATAGGAGGCTGGGACATTGGCCACCAGGACTGTCATCTTAATTCTCTTATCCAAGAATGCCATAAATGTAAATTGGGCATCCTTGATTTGTCCTAGTAGTGGCACTTATTTGTTCCCCATGGAGAAACACTTCCCAAAGGTCTTGGTCAGCATGAGTACAAGAGATTCAGCCACTTTGGCAGGCATGACATTGGCAGATGCACCTGAGTCTATGATGTAATTGTTTAGCTAGTGAGTGTTTATTTATCAATAGGAAGACATAAAATGGTTTTATCTTCCTAGGAGTAGTAGGAGGAGTAATGACAAGGTTATTCTAGGTGGATGTGGGAGCCACCTTTGGAATAGCTGGTCCTATAGGGATGATTTTATTATTTACACATTAAACCAACTTATCAAACTATTCAAGGTTGGATTGTAGGAATTCAAATTTAGACATTTGAATTTTGGTTTTCTTGACATGGTTGACTATTTCAAATGTATAAAATGAATTAGGAATAGGGGAAGGTAGTTAATCCTTCTAGTTTTTAGGGGGGAATTGGTCTGTGAATTTGAAGTAGAAGGTGCAGGAACGTTTGGGGTACTTACTTTTTTAGTGATTACTAGGTCCTTTGATTAAAAAGGCAAAGTAGTCCCCCATTTAGCAATTGAAATTGTTGGTTGAGATCCTTCCCCTAATTTTCCCTTATTATCTTGTTGAACTGACTAGTTTTAGGCCCTGGTAAATACAACGTATGATCCATCAAATGCTTTTGACTTATTTTTGACTTCTTTCTAGTAATTTAGGAAACTAATGTTGGAGTTGCCAACTGATTCATCTTGGTCTTCCATAAAGAGATCAATGCCATATTATAGGTTCAAATTAGGTTGGAAAGATAAATCAGACTTTGTTTCAAGATATCCAACTACTAAGTTGGCTGGTGCTACTTCAATGGCAAGCTTCCCCTATGGGGGAGCAAGATGATTTGGTTGCCCTTGATTTTGGGCAACACTACCTTGGCATGACTGGTTGGGAAATGTCCTCCTTGGTATATCTCAGTATGAAGGAGAAGCATACATCCCTTGTGCCATTTGTTTTTTGAGAGCTAGCAACTTAGTTTCCAGCTTTTACACCATGGGATCAGTGGTGCTTATAGATGAATATTCAGAAGATGAAGGAGATTTGCCTCTATTAAGATCTCCTCTTATCTTTCCTACCAAGATAAGATCATCCTTCACCTCAGTGGCCAAATCTTGAGCTATAACAAGGTCTATGTGGCCAACACATCTCAGTGGAAAACTTACTTTAGGCAACTGAGAGTTGATGAAGAAGCATTTGAGATTCTTAGCTATTGGCTGAGCAATTGTAGGAATCCTATTCCTCAACTTGTCAAATTTGGAAATGAAGTCCCTCATTAGTTCATGAGGCTCTTTCTTCATTTATGTGAGTTGGGCTAGTAAGGCATGTGCATCTTCTACAGGCTTGAACCTATCTTCAAATTTGGCTTTGAGGGTGTTCTAGTCAGTCATAGTCTGGGCTTGCAGATGATAGAACTAGTCTATAACAACACCTTGCAATGTTTCCACAAATAGCCTGACTGCTACATCCTCATACTCCACACCTATCACACCATAGGCTATGCTGAAGGTTGCAATATGTTCATCAGGATGAAATCTCCCATCATCAAATAATTTAAGGGAATTCCTCCTTGAACTACATGGTAGCTCATGTAGAGGTGGAGTTAAATTGAGTGGACCAAAAGAGTTACCCTTAGGGCCTTGAACTGCCATTATTTGACTACTGAAGGGAGGGATAACAAATGTCTGAGGGGTATGTATTGACAAAGCTCTACTAATAGTAGAAATGGATGCTTTGCTTGGTAATGGAGACTTAACTTTTGTAGGAGGAAAAATCCTAGTTCTTTGGAGGTGAGATGGTAAAGAAAATAGATCAAAATTACTTTGTTGTATCAACTCGAATACAGGGTTAACAATACCTTTAGATCTTTGGCTTCGCATATATCATGGATCTGCCAGAGTGTAAAACTAAAATGGATAAGGATAGGGACTACTTCAATTTGAAGCTTGAGGCTTCAAACTATACAAAATGATCGCCAGTGGAGGTGCCAAAAATTGTTAGGTGAATATTTTGTCACTAGCTAACTGATGGGCAAAATAGGTGTTTCAACCATAGCATAAGGAGATTTATCAGCTAAAACATGTGGGTTTACCACATCAAGATGGGATAAATCTCTCCTCTCATCAATGGTAGGTTCCCTATAACTATGATACATTAATATAATATATATATAAGCTGAAAATAACACTCAGGGGTAGGACAACACCATCCATCTCTCTTTTCTTAGAGATGATGTTCATAGATCAAAGGAGAGATCCTGGGTAATTACTGAAGGTACTTCTCTTCTTTTAGAAGTAATATTTATCTAACAACTAGATTCCTTCTTGGTAGTAATTGCAACCATGAGAAACCCATGAAAGCACAAAGTCTTTCATTGCTTCCCTCACTGAAATAAGGCGTAGTAACACAGCAGAATGAAGTGCATCACAAACTCTCCACCTCAAATACCAAAGAGTGAAATATATGAAGGACAATGGGGGCACAAATTCATCCCATGATTCTTTACACATAAATAGAAAAAAACATGCTAAAGACAATTGTGGCAGCACAAAGTCTCTCCATAGTCAGTTTCAGGACACTTTCCTGATTACTTCCACTAGTTCTGCTTGTTAAATTAAATGGACAAGAATGCTTCTAGGAAATAGACATAAGAACAATTTCCTAAATAACACAAGCTATTCCAACACAAATTCTAAAAGGTCACTTTTTTTCTCCTTTAAATAAAGAAATATGATTAACAATCTGAGCTCAAAGTCTCAAGAAATGCCTTTCAATTTGGGCAGATTTTTGCTTTTACAACAGAGAGATCTCCCTTGCATAAAATAAGAGATTACAATATATAGCACCAAGAAAGACTTGGCACTTTGTTTCATGGAATGGCCAATGTTGAATTTAATGCCTTGAATGCATTTTTAGTTTTGTCAAGGGGCCATGCTAGAATAGGGCATCGGCCTTAACTGTGGTGTGTCAATTCATCTCAAATGTCTCCTTTTGAAGTATGGGCCGCTTGGTCTTCTTCCTGATATTTGCATAGCTACCCACTTCACCTTTACTCGATGGAGAAAAATATGCTACATCTTTGAGTGTCTATGCTCTGATGTCTACTTGGTGGACTATTCCACCTACTGGAATAACCCTTGCATAAATATTTCTAGTTTTTTTGCATCATTTCCTCTTTCCTTATTGTATTTTGTCTCTTCCTCATGATCTGAGCTATCAAGCTATCTCTTCCCTTTCTACTGGCTCTTTTGGCTCCTTCTTTGGCTAGTCATTGAGTTTGTTTTTTAGGTTCCGCACCATATTTGAAAATAAATGGGCATTTTATTACCTTGAATTTGACATCCACAGGGACAACATTGGTCACTTGGTCACTTGAACCACGTTGAACCTTGAACCTTTGAACCATGAGAGTTCATCCATTCAATGGTTCAATAATTCAAGAGGTCTTATCAGCTCCTTAGTTCAATTGGCTCCTTGGTTCAATCAGTTCCTTTGTTTAATTAGTTCTTTGGTTCAATAGGTTCTTTGGTTTAATCGGTTGAACCATCTCTATGAACTTGTCTCTAGAATCTTCCACTTCCTTTCTTCACTCGAAGCTTCCTTTCAAATTTTGAAATTCCTTAAACTTTTTAACCTTTGAAATTTGAACCATTTTGGTTCAAGGTTCAATGGTTCATTCTCTTTCTTTGAATCTTTTGGTCCTTCAAACTTTCTAGATCCTTTTCTTTTTTGTTGAACTTGTTAAACTTTTGAACTTTAAACTCTTTTGGTTCAAGGTTCAAGGGTTCAATGGTTCATTATTTGCTCTTCGAATCCTTTGTTCTTCTAAATCTCTTGAACTTTATTAAACTCATTGAATATTTGAACTTTGAACTCTTTTTGGTTCAAGGTTCAGCGGTTCAACGGTTCAATCTTTCTTCTTCGAAGTCTTCTTTTGTTTGTCTTTTAAAGCTGTTTGAAATTTTCAAAGTGGTTGAACATTAAACTTGCCAAAATCTTTAAACTCATTGAAGTCTTTGAAGTAGTTGAAATTCTTTGAACTTGTTGAGCAATTAAATCTTTTTGAACATTTGAACTCATTGAGCCTTTGAACCTTTGAAGCATGGTTCAATGGTTCAATGGTTCATTTCATTTGTTTGAATCCTACTGATGGACCTTTTGGTTGAACCTCAACATTGAACCAACCTTGAAATTTCCTAAGTGTTTGGAAGTTGTTCCTTTGTGAGAGCTCACTTGTTGAAGTTGTTGAACCCATTGAACATGTGAGTCCCTTGACTGAAAATGCTTAAATAATTGAAGAACTTGAGTGCTCAAAACATTTTTTGACAAGGGAAGAGATAATTTTGGCCTACAAGACCAAAATAGTTGATATGTTGTCCCCAAAAATAAGTGATGGATTTTGGGAACAACAAGATTATCCACCATTAAAAATCTGGTGGAACTTGGTGCTTCCTCATATCTTTTGGGGCATTTGGATTTTGAGGAATTAGATTATATTTGATAACCTCAATCCTAGCCATTCATCTAATTTTAAGAAAATCATGGCTTTTGTAAAATAGAATTAGCTTTCCTATGATTCATCCTTCAAGGGGCCTACTTCTCCATATCTTACCTATATTCTTCGACAACTTAATCTTGAAATCCCTACTAATCCCCAAAAGTAAAGCATTGATAGATCTAAGGTCAAGTGGATTCATCATCCTCCCCAATGGTTCAAAATGAATTTTGATGGAGTTTCTAAAGGTAATCTTGGTCTGATGGGAGTGGGAGGAGTTATCCAAGATTCCTATAGGATTCTTAGGGCAGCCTTTATGAGACCATTAGGGATCCAAATGAACCATGTTTCAAAAGCTAAAAAAATATGTATAGGGTATTGAACTCATGGTTAAACTGGGCATATAGTACTTACAAGTGGAGGGAGACTCAATGAACATAGTCAACTACCTAAAAGGATCAAATCAATCCTCTTAGAATATAATTAGATCATCGATGATGATAAATTTTTCCTACTTCCTTAAAGGGGGTGTCCATTGCCCACATTTATAGAGTTGCTCACATTTATAGAGAGGGTAATAAATGCATTGATAAATCCATTAACCTAGGGGTCTATAATAGCTTACTTACACATTGGTAAGGTGATGAGGCATTCCCTGATGACATCATCCTATTTATCAAGATTGATAAAGGTCATTTCATTCAATGACATGATGAGCCTATTTATGATTCAACACACTTAGTAAAAATGAAGGGACTTTCACATGTGAAAAGACATCATGCCTCATTCAAGCCTTGAAATTTTGCATGGATGGACTAATATAGAACCAAGATATAATATTTTAAATGACACCAATTTTAACATCACCCTTGATTTCTTCTCAAAGGACCCAGGGTGGGAAAATTGTAGGAGAAGCACACAATCTATAATGGGAGGTAATTAAAATCACAATGAGCCAATATCTTATGCAAAAGTGAAGGAGTATGAATATGTGTGGAAGAAGATGATCAAAGGAGGGATCACAACCTATATGGAGAGTTTATTTAGTCATGATACACCACTATCTAGAGACTTTGCCCAAGGGTTGAAAGACAGGGAAGTCCACATGAGTGGGCTTAGGATCTTGGTCACTTAAGAGGTCATATGGGAAATTAATAGCATAGACTACTTAGGAGTTAAGGTGTTTAAATAAAAGAAGATAAAGGAAGAGATGTTCAACATTTTTTACAAGGAGAAAAAGTATTGAAAGCTTCAAGCCAGAAAGGGTTCATGAGGGTAGATTTACCTAGAAAATGGTCAGATGTGTGTTTGTAGATAATGAGATACATTATGTTGGAAGGGAAGCACAAAGTAATTTTCTCACATCATTTCCTTCTCCTCAACCATTTTATGGGACATAATATTATCTTACCCTTCTTTCTCCTTAAGTCCTTACAAGTTTTGATCACAAATTTTAAGAGGAACCCCTCGATGGGCCTAGTCCATGAGGGGCACATTCTAATCCTGGTAAAAAATGGATAATCCCTCTATTCTAAAGTGGTTATGGAGGATAAAAATATCACTAATGAGCATGAAGATTTGGGTAGAGACGATGACTTCTTCTTAGATCATAAAATTGAGCAAGTAGGGGACCGGAATGAATTTGTTACTGGCAATTATTTCACGTAGGGGGATTTTAAATTAAGTGGTAATTATATGGGGGTACTTGAAATTGTAACTCCAAATGTCAGAAAGGGTCAAGCCTTATTTAACCCCAAGATGAAAGAGGATATCAATAATTCTTTTAGAATATTAATTATGAAAGTAATGATGCAAAAGCTTATATGCATGGAGATAATCAATGAGTTTGAGAAATTGAAAGGTCTCATGGTTCATGGTAACTCTACTCTAAGAAATGATAAAGAGGAAGATGAAACAATTGAATACATCCCCATGGGATTATAACCACTCAAAATGGTAGAGATGATGAAACCAAGAAGGAAATTTAGTGGGAGATGGATGATTTCAAGTCTACTAAGATGAAGCAGAAGAGGCCAAATGTGGAAAATGTGTAGGGAATTGGGAATTAGAATAGAGGTAAGAATAAGAAAAGAGAGAAAACTGAGACCAAGAAATTGGTCTACTACTCTAAGTCTATAGAGTCAGATTAGTTGGTTAGTGTTATACATCTCCTATTTTCTTTTTGGTTGGTTTTTGGTGTCTTTTAGGCTGAAGTTGGTGTTTTTAGTTGGCTTTTAAATTTTAACTCACTATGTTTTGCTAAACTTTCATGCTCATCTTTCACCTTCATTTTGTAAGTGTATGGGATCTATCAATGTGTTTATTAACTTATAAAATAAAAAATGCCTCCTAAATACATGGTATATTCATCCAAGATTTTATTTTTTTTCTTTCTTAAAAATCTAATTTTATTTATACTCCATTGTCACAATTTCTTCCTTGACCTGTTGTGGTTTTAATGTATTTGTCACCTCTTTTGGTTTTATGTTATTATATATATATATATATATATATATATATATATATATATATATATATATATATATTGATTATTTTTATATTTTCACCTCTTATTTGATCCAATATTTATGACTTGACTCCCAAGGTTCTTTGTAAGAGAAGGAAATTTTCTTTCCCCTGAGTTATTTTTTAGTATCATCATTTTTTAAATATGTTTTAGCAAAAATTGAATTTTGTATACTATCCAAAACCCTTTGAAGAAAAATTGTCATTTTATCTTGGTTCCTCTATATTTCCATCATTTTATATTGAATATGATTTTGATTTTTTCCATCTTTTAAAAATATCAAGAATCCTCCCATGATAAATAAATCAATGTACCTGATTAAAATATCTAATTTCTCTCTCACTTGAAGCATCCATTCTTATGACCCTACAGAATGGAAAGATTATGGATCTGATATCAATTTCATTTCCCCTTACTAAAATTAGTATCAAAAATACCAGATCTAAAATTATCTTTGTATGAATTTTTTTTGTATGAGTTATGCCCTTATACACTAGTTAGTGAACCTAAATTTTGATAATTTATCAAGGATGCCATGGATCTACTGGTTCATGGAAGTGCACTAGAATTGATGTGAGACATGATTTTCATGAAGGCCAAATCTAGGAAAACACATACAACTAAAAATTATGAATAAACCAAGACTAATTTACACACAACAAGGTTAATGGCTCTAACTCAATACATTTGTATTAGATAATCTGTATGAAGTAAAAGTATAAATAGGAGTGGATATTACTCCTCCATGAAAGGTGGTTACAGATGCCTCAAAATAGAGTGTAACTCACTAGCCTAAGAATATCTGGTCAACAGAGTAACCCCTATAATGAATGAGACATAAGATAACCATTATGACATATGACAGGTCAACAAAAATTCCTATGACTACACACCTAAGCAAAATTATCCACAAATGTAGGAAATCTAAATGACATGAAATATCTAAGTAGGAAAAATATAAGAAAATGAAAGTAAGATAAATCATACCCTATTACTCCCCATAAGCATAACTTAGGTGGGAGATGATTAAAAAATGGGTCCTAATAACTAGGCCTGATCAAATACCCATGTACTATGTAATCCCTCATATATAGAGAAGAGAAAACCTAGTGGGAAAACCTCCCCCCAAAAAGAGAGAAATGAAGAAGTGAAGAGTCTTGAATTTTCCTCCTGAAGATGATGAATCTATCAAAGTGTGCCACACTCCAATAATAGCTTGTATATAAATAAAATTGTTCTCAGTGAAGAGTCTGGTGAAGATATCAATAACCTGCTTTGAAGATTAGCAAAATACTAAGTTGATGACCTGATCATGAATCAAATCTTGAATAAAGTGCATGTGAATATTGATGTGTTTGGTCCTTTGATGAAGGACCAAATTCCTACTAATTTGAATGGTTCTCTAGTTATCAAAAAATATGATATATGTCATTTGATTTAAATAGTAAGCTTAGAAAGAATCCCCTAAAGCTAAATAGCCTTAGTAGTTGTATTAATAGCTCTCCTATACTCTACCTATATGGAATTTAGAGAGATATCATTTTTATTCTTGCTCAACCAACTAGTGGGGCCTAAAGCCAATGTGAAACTATAACCTAAAGTGGACTTAAGACACTATGCCACAAACCCAATTTGAGTCTATGTAGCCAACCAAGTCAAAATCTAAAGCAACCTTGTAGTGTATCCCATACCTATGTGAACCCTAAATATAGTGCAAGATCCTCATAGTTACTCTCTCATGAAACTCATGGGACTCATACATGAATATAAAAAAATACCAATAACATAAGAGATGTCAGGTCTGGTGTGAGTCAAGTAGATAAGGTTGCTAACAAGCTATCAATACAAGGTAGCATCGACCAATGAAGTGGAATAGTCAGCCTCAAGCTTGACTCTAGATAAGAATATAGTCACATATGAATTACATAATCCACGTGAAACAATGCTGAAATATCAAGAGAGTACTTGACTGTGCAAGCGAAATCCTTGAATCAGTCTAAATGATCTCAATACTAAGGAAGTAGTGCAGTAGGCCCAAGTCAGTAATGGAAAATCTATCTTAAAGATTTTTTTCCACTATTGAGATAGCTAAAGAATAACTCCTAGTGATCAAAAGGTCATAAACATAAAAAACCAATATCAACAATGAATTATCCTATCACAAGATGTACACAGTGGGGTCTAATTGGTATTGGGTAAAACCTGAAGCAAGAAGGAATCTATTTTGGCATACCAAGCCCAAGGGGCTTATTTAAGGCCATAAATAGAATTCTTAAGTATATACACTAAATAAAAATCCTAAACAAATCTAGGTGTCTAATCCATGTATATCTCCTCCTTAAGGTATCTATAAATAAATTCACTCTTCATGTTTATTTGATGCACACTCCAACCATGTGCGATGGCTACTATAAGTGTGAGTTTGATTAGAGTCATCTTGGCTACTTGTGTATAGGTCTCTAAGTAGTTGATGCTAGCTACCTATAAAAAACCTATGGATACCAATTTATCCTTGTACTTGTCAATAGACTCATTTGTAGCATACTTGGTTTGATATGTCCAATGGCATTGAACCATCTTCCTTCCTTTAGGAAGTGAAGTCAAATCCAAAGTGTGATTGTTAATTAAGTAATTATATTCCTCATCCATGGATTTGTCCCACTTAGGTATGCCTAATGAATCTCTAAAATTCTATGGATTAGTCATGGTAGAAAATAAGACATAGGGTCCACTCTAAAAGTCTACCTAAGTATGTTTGTCATCATCTGGATCCCTTACCTAAGTGCTTGCACTCTAAAGTGTTTGCCTAGCCCAAAGAGGTCCTAAAATGGGTGAGTCAGGTGATGAATCCTCATCCTATGATACATGCCTAGAAGTAGATAAGGATGACTCCTCATTAATATTCTCACTATTAGACTTGATATCAAACTCACTCTTTGAAGAAGAAGCCTCTACCTTAGGAACCTACTATGAATAATTTGAATTCTCAAGCTGCTCATTCAAACTGAGTGAAACTGATGTAGATGGAGAAGTGTCTAGTAAAGAGTTTATGGGACTCTCCTAAAACCTAAAACTTCTCTTGATTAACAACTAATGAGTCATAGGGTGGAGAAGCATGTAACCCTTGACCCTATCTAGATACACAACAAAGATGCAAGGTTTGGATTGAGCTTCTATAGCCTTGAATTTATTTTTAGGAATACATGCCATCACCAGTGATCCAAAGACTCTAAAATGTTATACCTCTAGTTTCTTATTATGCTAAGATTCAAAATTTGTGATGCCATCTAAAGCTTTGTGAGGAACTAAATTTTAAATGTAGAAAACACAATTGATGGCCTCTATTCAAAACTATAGAGACAACAATCTAGATTGAATCATAAAGTTTTCCATCTCCTTCAAAGATCGATTCTTGTATTCTACTACACTATTTTAATGAGGAGTGTATGGCACTATACACTGAATATCAATCCCCTCTATGGTATAAAATTTCTCAAATCTATGGTTGGCATACTCCCCCCCATTATCTATCTAAAGGATTTTGATGCACTTTCTAGATCGCTTCTCATAAAGAGCCTTGAAGTCTCAAAAATTATCAAACACTTTAGACTTTTTTATAAGAAAGTAGACCCATGTGTATCTAGAAAAGTCATCAATGAAGGTGAGGACATATCTAGCTTTGGTTAAAGAAGGATGGAGAAACTATCTTGTGACATCACTATGAATCAAATCAAGAGGCACTAAATTTTTCTTAGCTTTTCCTTTGTCAAATTTATATTTAGGATGTTTGTGAAGGGCAAAACCCTCACAAAGTGCCTTAGAGAATTTAACTCTAGGAAAACTGGTAACCATGTTTTACTGACTTAGCTACTCAAGATAGCAGTAGTTAAGATGGCCAAACTGCTCATGCCATAGCCTATTAACTCCATCTAAATGGGTAAGAAATGTAGTAGGAGAAATATCTAGAGAAAAATAGGAGAAGGTATATATCTTAGAATGGTGATTATCAATCTCCAATACAATTGTAGTGTCACTGTGTAGTTATTTGATCTCAATAGAATCTGGTGTGAACTTGACTCTCATGCTTTACCTTATGTGGGTAATTTGATACATTAAAGGGAGATTAGATGATAGTGAAGGTACCCTTAAAATATTTATGAATGTTCCACCTTCGACTTCAATAGACCTTCTCCCTAAAATTGCTTCTAGAGTGTCATCATCCAAAGTGATAGAGGACATGCTATAGGTCTCTAAATTAAAAAATCAACCTCTAACAAGCCCATATGGTGTGAAGCACCAAAGTCTATAACCCAAGATGAAGTAGATGAAGAAACCATTACAAATAAATCTTTGACCTTAGGTTTCTCTTTTAATTTTTCCTTTCTCTTAGAGGATTCTTTGACCAATGAATATTGTTTGATAGACTTAGGGACCCCTATATTGTTCTTCTCCAAGAGATGTGTAAGGTGGTCAATTTGTTTCTTCATGCACTTGTGCTCATTATGCCCATTATTCTTGAAATAAGAGCGTTTAACATTCTCTCTCTTAGGCTTCCATTTAGAAGAGGAGGTTTCAATGCTAGTTTTTGTAGTCAATTTTTGTTTTTTTCTTCTCTAGATCCTTACTCTTCTATTTCTTATCCTTGTTGCTAAAGGCTTTCTATTTCCCATTCCTGATAATGAGGGTTAAAGGTTTAGAAGACTTGAGGGTTCTCATATAGATCAACTTATCTTTTTCCTTAGTTAAATATATAATGAAGTCATTTAAGGATGGCATTTTGTAGTTGGATCCTATGGATCTCTTGGTAGCAGAAAATGTAGAGATAAATATAGAGTAATCAAGACCTAGTTTTGCAAGCACAGAAAGAACTAACTACTCATCTTTCTTCTTGGATCCATAGTATTTTAAATGTAATATAAGTAAATTAATCTTTGTGAAGAAGTCCTAAAATGTGTCAAATTTTTTAGGGCTCAGACTAGTTATCTCAATCTCAAGCTCATGACCCCTCATGGTGTTGACTTTCCCAAACAAGTTTTCTAGGGTGTCCCATATTTCTTTAGGATATTTGGTTGACTCTATGTGAAACATGAGTTATGATGATACTAAAAGACATAACATGTCAAAGGATTCATCACATTTATTAAACCATTTTATCTTATTTGCATCAACTGTGAGCTTAGTTTTTACCCCCATAGTTATGCGAAATAACCCTTTACTCCTAAGAGCCATTGTAATTTTACTTTTCCATTCTTGGTAGTTGAAGGGTATGAGTGCATTAACAATGGTAATATACATTGTAGAATTAAGATTAATATTTTTGTGTTTATTACAAAAAATAAATGTGTAGAAAGAAGGGAATTGTAGATTAGAATCAGAAACCACAATACACCCCCCTGAAACTAGGTCTAGTAGTCGCCCCCCCCAAATTTGACACTTTATAAATTATTGCATTTTATAATGAAAATGGTCTAGCTACATGGAAATTTTAAAAATATACACTTTTTAAAAATATGGTGCTCAATTTCAAGATACCATTTATAAGATATTAACAAAACAAATTCCTGTTAATAGCCCATTTTTAATTAAAAATTGCATTAAATAATTAAAATATGCCTAATGCTAAGGGGGTACCTAGCCTTCCAACTAGTCATTGAAACCATCACAGAGAGTAAAATCTATAAGTTTTGATCATGAGGAGGAATTGGCCTCTTACCAACTTGAGCCTCACCCTTTGTCTTCGTCAAGCGGAGATACAAGGCTTAACAAATCTCTAAATTGACTTTAATGTTAATTTCTCAAAAATGACTTAATTCATAAAATCATAAATCCTAATTTTAGAATAAAAAGATAAATCAAATGAGAAATATATATAAAAAAAACTAAATTTAAAATATTACGTTAGGTTTGAATTGGGCCCACCAAAGAGAAACACCAAAATGAAGCACCCAAACCCTAGTTTTCTTTTGCTAGCAATTTATATAATTTTGGGCACCACCAAAGGAGAAATGTAGGTTTGAAGATGAACCAAGATGTTACTAAGAGTTTGAGGAAGGCTATGAGCAGCTACCAGAGACTTGTAGATAGAAAAAACATAGCTTTTTTACACCAGGGACAAAAACATGGCCAAAGGGACGTTTTTATAGTTAGAGCCTTCAAAAATGCATCCCACAGATCTGAGGCTTCATGTAGAGGTTGAAAAAAATCTATCCAAGGGTATTCAACTAGTCAAGGTGACTTTTTACTCTATTTCAAGCTTGAAACAAAGATTATGGGGTGTCAAACTTCCACTAGAGGCAAAAAACGTGGTCTAATTTTCTTACTAGTTTATAGGATATTGGGAAGGCCATGGAGATCCTTCACAAAGCTGAAAAACACTATAAATGAGCTGTTGAAACTTCCTTGGAAATGGATTTGTTATAAAAAATAACTAGAACCATAACCAAACTAGTAAATAACAATACCACAATAATGAGAAAAAATTTATTGCAAAAGGAATGAATCTTGAATTTGAAAGTAATTGCAGTAACAAATTAGACACTAGTGATACCAACGTGAGTCTGATACCATATCAGGGATGCCATACATTTACTGGTTCAAACTAGAATTTATGTGAGACACGATTTACATGAAGGCCAAATATGGGCAAACACATATAGATGCAAATTATGAATAAACTAAAACTAATTTGCACATAACAAAGTTAATGGCTTCAAATCAATACATTCAAATTAGATACTTTGTATGAATTACATGTACAAATAGGAGTGGATGTAACTCCTCCATGAAAGGTGGTTAAGGATGCCTCAAAATAGAGTGTAACTCCTCAATCTAAGAATAGTTGGTCAAGAGAGTAACTCCCACAATGAATGAGATGTAAGATAACCTCTATGACATATGATAGGTCAATATAAAATCCTATGATTACACACCTAGGCAATACTATCCACAAATTTAAGAAATCCAAATGACATGGAATATATGAGTAGGAAAAATATAATAAAATGTGAGGAACATAAATCTTACATTAACATAATTTTTATGGAATAACACAGTAATTTCAAACCATCACCTATGGGAACTTTTATTTCAATAAATTTATTCCAAAAACATTAAAAATTATTGAAATATACTCTCCTCAATAGTTACTATGCAACATACACAATTTGGGAAAAAACCCTTTTTAGGTCCATACACATACACCACAAAGATTGCTCAAAACACAACTTAAATTCACAATACTAATAGGTTAATTACATATCATATAAAAATACTAAAATAAAATTATATGAAGATATAAATACATCTAATAGCTTCTATAACAAACCTATATATCTTTAATCAACACCATCAACTCTACTCACACCGATAACCTACATACAATATTGAACACTAGTTGAAATATGTACTCCTTAAAGCTCTGTAACAACTCATGTATGGAATTGTATATCTAGATCATAGGGGTTTCATCCTAAAATACTTGGGATCCGTGGGTTTTCATCCAAATATCACCTTCATCCAATAGTTTTCATTCTAAGATGATCTGAAGAACACTACATGCACGTTGTTCCACCAAAAAAATTCATTAGTTTGGAAAAAGATCCTTCAAAATGAAATTATGGAATATAAATAACCAAGAGGGCCCAAATAAGGTGCCAAAATACATATCATTTATTTATAAATAGAAAAATCTAACTATAAAAAACCTTTAGTTATTATCTTTCTCCACTTTCCCTAATTTTCTTTAATTCCACTTTTCCTACTTTTGTCATATTCCTAAATTTACCCAAATCTGTCAACTTTTTTGGAAGATAAGAATGAAAAATTAATTTATTAATTTAAATTAAAACCCATAATTATTAATATCTTTAAAATACCATGTCCCACTTTGGATAATAAAGCATTCAATAATAATATTTTATTAATTACTTGGCCCTTATTATCAAAATTAAGAAAAAATGAATATTTTGGATCCAAATAATCAATATTACATAAAATTATTTTCCTTTCTCTTTATTTAAACCCAAATATAATATTTTAATGAGAATTTTTCATAAGAATAAATTAATTGAAAAGTGTACATGACATCTTCTAACTCATCTTCCTCAAAAGGATAACCCTTTTCTTCCTAGTCTTCTTCTTCTATCTCATTCCCTTCTAGTGATGCAAGGAAAGTGTCATTACTACCACATAGATGCTCATTATCTTGGACTAACACTTCAAATGCATGAGTAGGAGCATATGATAATAATGATTACAATACATAGCATTCATTTTCCTCCTATAACTGCTCCATCTCCTCAAATTGTTCTTATAGCTAAGTGCAAGATTCTTCAAGTTATTTTTAAGAAATATAGAAGGATCAATGGGCACAATAAAATGGTTAATAAACATATTCTCAAATATGGCCTAGGTGGTGATGCACCTTTATCATAGACTAAGGCACCAAGAATAGGATGCTTGATCTAGTGATAAGGAAAATAAGTGATAATCCACAGCCTTGTGTTGAATCTACCTTCTGATAATGGATTTTTTAAAATCCTAAATGTGTTCCTTAGTATCTTGACCCCACCATAGATATACTTCATGAATAATTTATGGGGGTTTTTGGGTAAGTCATTAGAAGGTCCTAGAATATTTAGTGGATAGTTATATCCTCTTATCCATGGGAGAGCCATTGAAGGACTTGGATAATAAATTTTCTAGTCTAAGAACCTAGGAAATAACTAGGAAACTTCTTAAAAATAAATAATAATTCTGAACTAATTTATCTCAATCCCTATTTCTAGCCCCAATAATGTTGGTGGTCATTATGACATGGATAACAACAACTAGGCTTCTAGTGGTTTTGATGCACTAAAAAACCCTCTTGCAAGAAGCTCCCAAGAAATCCTCAAGGTTTATTCTACTTAGTCTAGGCACATTAATCTTCACTCAATGGCTTGTTGTGACCATTCTATTTTAAGGGGCATTTGATGGTCATTGGAGTATTCTAGATAAATCATTGGTTTTACTTGGTTTATTGTAATTTTTACCTAGGGGATCGATAGATATGAATTTAAGCATGGAAATATAGCTGATTTAACACATATTCATTACTCTTATACATTACAAAATACAACTACAATAATAAATAGAGCTACGAAATCAAGATAAACATGTAGAATCAAATTATAGATTAGAAACTAAACTATCTTAATCTAACAGATTGATAAAAAAGAGAAAAAGAGGGAAGGGTGGGGAGAAAGAGAAAGAAAAGCTCACTTTCTAATGTAGACCATCCTGATTTTATTGTGAAAACAAATACATGGATAAACCAATCCTTAGTTGATCCAGACCTATCACAACTCCAATTAAGGGTGGTGTAAAAGTATGTAAAATTAAGTAGCAAATTCAATGAAGAAAATAGGGCCACCATATACATGCATAAACCAATCTTATCAAACAACAAAGATCTTAGATAAATATGCTTATATTATAATGATAAATTAGGATTCATTAGATACTCATGTGATTTATAGACATGGCTTTCAATTAGCCTTGACTCAGAAAATTTAATCTAGAAAGCAGTAAAAGATTCATGAAGGAAATGATAGGTCTACTTAGATAGGGAGAATTGACTAGTCTGGTCCACTAATCTACTCTATTCTAAGGGAGTTATCCATTATTACAATGTAATAATTGATCTTATATAGACATGAAAGCCTAAATATTTCAAAATTAAATTCATCAATGTAAGGGGTCCACTTGAGATTAATTGGGAATGCATTCACACTTAATTCCATCATGAAAATATCAAGGACCATGCTTGATTGAACTAGGAATAAATACCTACAAGATAATGTAGTTGAGATTACATCAAGATAGCTAATCACCCATATTCTACATATTTAATTCTCATGCCTCTTTAAGGCCAAGTATGTATTCTGTACTTTATGCTTAATTCCAATGTGCACACTACCCCCTTGATTTACATATGATTCATGATTCTTAATTGAATATGCCACCTTTTTATTAATTCCACTATCCAATCTTGCATTGAATTCCGTAATTTATGATCATTTGTTGGTGGGAAATTATTTTCAACTTGATTATATAAATAAAATTGGATGCACAGTCTATTATTGGCTATTGACAATTTTGATGGCTAGAGTGGCCATCAAATTTGAAACAATAACTCACTAATATGGATGATAACATGTCATTCCTTGGTAATGTTATTAATAAGTGGCTTCTCTTTACTCTTATACTATTCATAATGAGGCTTAAACTGTATGTTGATTATTTATACCATGGTGAAGAAATATTTCACCATATGGCATCATCTTGCTCACCCAGAGCTTTGACACATTGCTAAACTTGCATGGACTACCCCTGAGCTATAGATAAATAGTATTTCACCATGTGGTGTCATCTTACTTACCTACTTAATTGAGGCTTATTATTTTTTATGGGAATTTTTTCGATAGAGAGTCATTGGGATGGTGTCATATGGTAACATCTTGTTAACTCACTTGCCTAGATCCTTTACATTGTATAGTTTTAGTTAGGATCAATGGGTCATCAGGATCTTGACACATGGAAGCATCCTAATGATATTATCACTTTGATATTTATTGAAATAGAGGCCCACTAAGTAAATCTTTAAAAATATACTAAGTCCCATTGGGTGGTGAAAATATGCCATGTGGCTCTGGGTAGCTCTTTGACGGAATGACTAAGTCCCATTGAGCATAAATTTGATGTGGCCTTGAGTAAATTTTGAAATTTTGATTAATTGTCAAAATTATTTTTGAACAAGCATGGGTTACTGAGAGCTGTGGGAAATCACCATGTGTCATTGGGATTGGTTTAAGTGCCTACAGTCAAAATAACTAAATTCTAATGAATAATTTTAAATTCAAAATCAAATGACTATGTCTTATTTGAAATATTACTACTAAGTCTTTATAAATGAAATAAAAAGGCATAAAAACTTAGAAAAATAAATCCATTTTGATGTAGAATTTGATATATAAATAAAATTGAGTAAGTAAAGGATAAAGTCTTATGAAAATTTAGTCAATTTAAATTAAATTAAAATATAAATGGATAAGAATGCTCAAAAAAAGAAGCAAAAAAACTTTGAAAAATTAGATAATCTACACAAACCTAATAAGATGAATTGGCCTAAAAAGGAAGTTTTAAAATTTGTTTATAAACACAAACATGAAGATAGAACAAGAATTAATAGATTCAAGTAAATTTAGATTTCAACTTAATGCAGCCTAGATGTGATTACTATGCAAAGTTTTTATAATTTAGATTTAGTTATTTAGGCTTAGATAAAACAACGAAGCACATTCAAAATTAAATCTTCACATGTATCAAAGGTGCAATTTCAATAAGTAAATTTTAAATAGGCAACCACAAACAAACTCATTGAGGTATAAGACTAGACTCCAAAGCAAAAATAGGGTCCCTCTTTTTAGTTTGAAAATAGGGCATGTTGTGCAAGTAATAATAAACTTGTCAATGTGTTTTTTGTTATTAGCCTGCAAAGTGACATTTAAGTATTATCCTTAATTTCACACTTAATTGATGCAATTACTTTATTTGTTGAAATAAACACACAATTGGATATAATTGAGTCAAAATGTGTGCTAATTGGTTTCATTTGGATTAGTGGGGCCCAAGTAGACATAATTCCATACCTTATTTCATGAACTCATTAGTCTAATCACATCCCCTTAAGACAATCATTAATTTAGTTCATGGGGTTTGATTATCCCTAATTTGAAGTAAATATATTGACCAAATGTTAACCAATTTGATAATTGACAAAGGGGAAAATTGGGCTTCGATTGTTTAGGACTAGTAAATAGAGTCACATCAAACTTTTTTATAGGCACATGGATTTTGGTGGGATGTATTCAAGTTGTACATTATGTTTTATATCAATCCACCATGTATCATTTTTATCAATAGAATTGTAACCTCTATTATTTCTATATTTTACCCTATTCCCTAAAAAAAGGGTGTCCCTAGTTTTTGAAAATTGGTTCAAATCATCATATTTATGTGGTGGGGGGAACTTTATTATTACTATGTTTATTTACTTAAAGTTTTAAAACTTAATGTTAAGTGATCCATTTCTTAAGTTGGTATATTCAATGTGTGACAATTTTTGGATTTTTTCCATAATGAGAATCTATTTTAAGTTTCATGTTTAGATTTAAACATGAGTAAAGAGAAACAAATAAATGGAATCATAGATGCATGATATACAACTTAAAATGTTGGAATCCAACATGAAAGACACACTTCATAAATAAAAATTGTGACAAATTTTGACATTAGAAACAATAACAAAATTTGAAGGGATAGTCTTAATTTCACGTTGAGGCCTATATATTATTCTAAACTTTCATGAAAAGTTGCAAGAAATAATTTTAATTTATTGGACAAAAATAAACTAAGTACACACTTTATTAACATATATGTTAAATAAAATATCGCTCTTCTAATTTTTATAGATTTCAAATTTTGGGATGGGTTTGAAGCCCTTGGTAATTGTTGGGTTTATATTTGAATACCATATGAGTGTATTTATTATTTTCAATTGTAACATATGTTGGAGTTTATTTGAGACCATATAGAATGAAAAGGGAAAGTATTGGTAGACTATTAAAAATTATTTAAAATTGAATAATTATTTATGAATGTCTATATAAATGTATATTTATTCTTTTATTTTTTCTTATTTAAATATATTTAACACAAATTTGAATGGATAACCAATATAAACTTTTACTTGACAATCAAGGTTAACTGTCAAATTTAAAAAAAATAAATGCACTTGGAATAAAATTCCTTTAAAAGCAATTTTTTGTAATAAATAAATCAGATTTTTTAATTCATTATTTATGAGACATGATGCCCCACATGTACTATAGGTACATAATACTTATCACCACTTGAAAATAAGTTTAGATTACTATTAGATTATGTACTTACATTCAAATAATCAAATATTTTGGCAATATAAATTAAATAAATTTAAAATTATAATTATAAAATAAAATTGAATCTTTGAATTCCTACTAACTCCTCTCGTATAAATTTAGAGTCACCATCAATATATTTATCTTCCCCATTGTAATCACACCATAAAGATATTATCCTTCCTAATCAAAATAATCAAATAGACAAATAAAATAAAGTAGTGCACAAACATTTTTTACCATGAAAAATCACACATCTAAAGTATCATAATAAAAAAAATTAGCACCTAGATTAACCAAAAAAATAACAAGATTCTAGTTGAATATAGCCCACAAAATACCTTCATTCAACTTAAAATTAATTGCATTGTAATGCATATAAAATACATATAAAATATTTTTTGTGTTTTTGATGACATAAATAAAAGTAATGCATATACTGACATAAAAACTATGATTTTGATCTAGAGTTTAGTTCATAAAAAGGTCGCAAGTCATGATGAAACCTCTTGCACGTAGAAGATCTCATTGAGAGCTTTCTGATGCTTCTTTTAGATCACAAAACAGAGTCTAGATGCCCAAGTTATAGGATGCTAAAATTATTTTATGATAGACAAAATAAGGAAGTGTCACAATACGTGGCATAATTTGTATGCAACAAGTAGACCAATCACCCATCGATACATGGTAGTCCATTTTTGTACATTCATGAAAAAAATTGGTTTGGTGTTTTGGCTTGGTTTCATCCTCCGGTCTTTGATAGGCAGTCATATGGAGAACCATGGGCCCCACTATTAGCTCATTGGGGGCCCTCAGTGAGGGTCAACACACTTGGTTAAGGAGGGGTGCCTTGGCCTCCATTTCACATTAAAATGCATTTGAAATTAATTTTAAAGTATTCTATTATGCCCACCGAATGCATATGGGACAATTGAATTATAAGTTTTTAAAAGCTTTGTAATAATTCCTTGGTAATACAATGCATCTATCAATTACCAAGCCCCATTAAGCCACATGAGAGAACCAACAATTGCTATGTGGCTGAAATTTGGATCAATAGATCAAATGTTCCAAGTAACCACCAAGCTTCCACATTGGAGACAGAACCAACTAATTACCTTGTTGAGTCATTATCCACATGCCTTGAAATTAAAGATAGTCGAGTCAAGCTCGAAGATCGATCTATATCCATGTAATTTGGCATTTATTCTAAGTTCAAGGAATAGATAGGCTGGAGGATGCCTAAGATGGGTAAGACCTAAGAAAAAGGGTGAAATGTGGCCGATGCCATGACTATATCCTTGGAGATAAGGCTATTAAAAGATTAAAATTCATTTAAGTTTGCCCAATGTGGGACTAAATAGCTAAGCATAATCTTCAAATGCATCACCAATGAGTTTAGAACTTGTGACTTGCCATGCAAAAGAGATATGCCTTGACCGCTTGAGCCATGGGTTTACAAGTGGTATAAAAGGAATAAACTTTTATTTGAATGTAAGCTTCATTGGACTGTGTATTTTTTTAAGAGGCTAAGAGCTAGAGGGAAGCTTGGAGAAATCTAGTAAATGGATTTTGATGCATTATCTAACCTTATACATAGAGGGTAAGCCTTTTTAATTATGTTTTGTAATTGAAAAGAGAAGTTAGAATTATTTTTTATGGTAAATTGGATAGACCAATAGTTATGTGAAGGGACATAAGCACCTTCGAATGGGGTTAAAGACTGAGGAAGGATTTCATGTTGCCGAGCTTAACTATATCAGTGAATGTGGAGTTCTTGAATAGAGATCAGACCTGAGGGAAATTGTACAACATTTCAAAGAATTTGTAAGCCATTTGTTACACAAATTTAATGGAAATAGTCCTCACAATTGGGTGGACCTAGAGACGTAGGTAAGAGATGCCAAACTCCATTATCAATGTTGGATGGAAATTTGTCATTGATTGCATGTTTTTATTTCAGTTTTTAATTTTTAATTAATCATGAATATATGCAATTTTTTTTAAAATTTGACATTTTATGACATTTTAAAAAATCAAACTGGTTTAATTGGTGAATGGAAGTGACAATTCAATTGACAGTTCCAATCTAATTCGGTAATTGAGAACACTTATTTGCCAAACAATTTGCAAGTTCTTTTGAGTATTTCAAGAATTTGTTAAGTTTGAGAAATTTAGTATTCATAGTTTAAACTTCACTTTCAATTTATCAGTGTAGTTTATGGATCAAATTGGTATTAGAGTAGTTAGTAAGTAGGGTTAGCTTCTGATTGTGTGATTTGATAGTTGCTTTCAGTTTATTGGTTATCAATATCACTTGATTAGATTTTAGTGTGTAGTTGTGGAATTAGTGTGTTTTTAGGAAAACATGGAAAAGTTGTCACATAAAGCCAAGATGGAAGAGCTTGAAAGCATCAACACCTAGATTTAGGATGAGAATGCATTCTTGAGATGCAAGCTATTAACTCTTGAAGAGCAAGTTGCAAGTTTGAAATTAGAGATTGAATCTAAGGATGATATCTTGATCAAATTATAGTGTGGTGAACCAAAGAAGGCATTACCTTCTACTTTAGATGCAGAGACTATGACTGAGTGCACTATAAGTTATTCACCAGGTAATTCATCTTCTTCTTTCCATTCAGATTCAAATTCAAGTAATGATGCTTTTGGTAGTTTTAAACAACACACTAAAGGTATAGGATCCAAATTGTTGAATAGAATGGACTTTAATGGAAAGGGTTTGGTTAAAATAGCTAAGGAATTGCTAACCCAATATAGGTAGAGCATAGATATCTTCATGTAGGTTTGGGTTACATTAGTGAGCAGGTGGATATTGGAGAAAATTCTTCCATGGCTAAAGGAAGACAAAATTTTGATAGCAAAAGTTTGAGGCCACTAGTAGAGCATGTGCAGTGTAAGAAAACACGTAGAAGAAGTATTAAGATTCCACCTCCTAGTTCCTACACTAGAGTTAGCACTAAATCTTCTGATCCATTTTTTATGTTTAATAAATTTAGATTTAACATTCAAAAGATGATGCAATCATTTCCTTGCACTTTTTGTGGGATGCATAACCATAGTGTTGCATTTTGTTGGAAGAGACATGCTTTGATTAAGTAGATTGTAGGTGTTAAAGACCATTCTTGTCATGGTAAAATGAGAAGAGGTAAAAGGGAGACCTCACCTAAGAAGGTTTTATGCACTCATTTCCATATGAGTAGACATTAGATTGATCATTGTTTTAAACTTCAATCATCTTCTCATTCTAGACATGGTAAAACTAAGATGATTTATCAACTTGTTAATAAGGTCAATGAAGTTAAATCAATCCATAATGATTTTAATGAATCCACTGAGGAAATCAAGCTAACTAGGTATAAAATTTGATTAAGTGGATTTATAATGCATTTATTTTTCAAAGCATTGTTAAAAATTCTATAAAGGGAAAGAACAAGCTTTGATGATGCATTAGTAGAGCTTGTGAGAACACTTCAAGATAGGTTTATCATTCTCAGTATTTCAATTCTCACCTTATGTTGAATAGCTCTATGTTTTAGAATCTCCTATTTATGCTGAGTGAGTTATCTGTGGAATTGATAGGACTTTAACTCATTTGATTAGTTGGAGATAATAGCAAAATGCATGTTGTGGGTTGAGTTAATTTACTTACAACATGTGTCTCATATTTGATTGTTATTTTGAGAATGTATCTATTTTTGGCACATTAATATATAGATGCAAAGTAAGACCCTATGGCATGTTTGGATGTTAGGCAATATACACTTTGTGTTATTTTTTAGTTATATTGGGAATTATTTTAGTTATTGACAGTTCATCGCTTTATAGGATGTGACATGGGTAGACAGTTTTGGTATGTTGTGATCAGTTTATTGGTAGTTGCAAATTCATTTACTCATGCCATGTTGTAAGAATTTTAACTTGAGTTATGAATAATTTATTTTTCCAATGTTTATCTTTTGCTATGATTAGGTTCTATTTGATGTGATGCAGTAGACCAGTTATCAGTTTTCAGGAGATAGTAGACTTTTGGAGACCAAAAGCTTCTTCTATAGGGAGGTGTGATTCAGAGTTTAGTTCAAAAAGGTCTCAAGTCATGATGAAACCTCTTGCACATGGAACATCTCATTAAGATATTTTCAATGCTTCTTTTGGATAATAAAATGGAGTCTGGATGCCCAAGTTATAGGCTACTAAAGTTATTTTGTGACAAGTAAAATAAAGAGGTGTCACAATGTGTGGCACAATTTGTATGCGACAAGTGGACCAATCACCCATTGACATGTGGTAGTCCATTTTTGTACATTCATGAAAAAATTTGGTTTGGTGTTTTGGTTTAGTTTCAACCTCTAGTCTTTAATAGGTGGTCATATGGAGAACCATAGGCCCTGCTATTTGTTCGTTGGGGGCCCTCAACAAGGGTCGGCACACTTGGTTAAAGAGGGGTTATTTGGCCTCCATTTCAAATTAAAATGCATTTGAAATTACTTTTAAATCATTCTATTATGCCCACCAAATGAATGTGGGATAATTGAATTGTAAGTTTTTAAATGCTTTGTAATAATTCCTTGGTAATACGTTGTATTTATCAATTACCAAGCCCCATTAAGCCACATGGGAGAACTAACAATTTCTATAGGGCTAAACTCTGGATCAATGGATTGAATGCCCTAAGTAACCACCAAGCTACCACATTAGAGATAGAGCCAACTCATTACCTTATCGAGTCATTATCCACATGCCTCAAAATTGAAGACAGCTGAGTCAAGCTCGAAGACCGAGCCATATCCATGTAATTTGGATTTTATGCTAAGTTTGAGGACTAGATAGGTTCGAGGATGCCTAACATGGGTAAAACCCAAGAAAAAGGGTGAAGTTTTTTTGATGCCATGACTAAAGCCTTGGACATAAGGCTATTAAAAGATTAAAAGTCATTTAAGTTTGCCCAATTTGGGACTAAACAGCTAAACATAATCTTCAAATGTATCACTGATGGGTTTGCAACTCATGACCCTCCATGAAAAAGAGATATGCCTTGACCACTTGAGCCATGGGCTTGAAAGTGGTATAAAAGGAATGAACTTTTATTTGAATGTAAGCTTCACTAGACTGTGTATTTTTTTAAGAGCCTGAGAGCTAGAGGGAAGCTTGGATAAAGCTAGCAAATGGATTTTGATCCATTATCCGACCTTATAAACATAGGGTAAGCCTTTTTAATTATGTTTTGTAATTGAAAAGAGAATTTATAATTACTTTTCATGGTAAATTAGATAGACCAATAGTTAAGTGAAGGGACTTAAGCACCTTCAGAAGGGGTTGAAGACTAAGGAAGGATTCTATGTTGCTGAGCTTGAGTATATAGGCAAAGGTGGAGTTAATGTATAGAGATTAGACTAAAGGGATTTTTTGCAATGTTTCAAAGAATTTTTAAGCCATTTTTTGCACAAATTTAATGGAAATGGTCGTCACAATTGGGTAGACCCGGAGACATAGGCAAGAGATGTCGAACTCCATTATCAATGTTGGATGGAAATTTGTCATTTGATTGCATGTTTTTATTTGAATTTATGATTTTTAGTTAATCATGAATATATTTAAATTTTTTTTAAATTAAAAATTTTATGACATTTAAAAAAATCAAACTAGTTTAATTGGTGAATGGAAGTGACAAGTCGTTTGACAGTTCCAATCCAATTCAATACCAAGAACACTTATTTGCCAAATAATTTGTAAGTTCTTTTGAGTATTTAAAGAATTTGTTAAGTTTGAGAAATTTAGTATTCATAGTTTAAACTTCACTTTGAGTTGATCAGTGTAATTTATGGATCAGATTTACAAGTTACAAATATAATTTCTATGATTTTAAATACTACATGTTTGTAGTGCCTATAGGTATTGAAAGTTTGAAGGTGTATAATAAAATAATAATTCATAAAAACATGTAAGTGTTAGTTATCCTAGGACTCCTAAAATATATGAACTATATTGTTAGAAAAAAACATAAATTTTTATTACTAGAAGTATAAATGAAGAGGAAGAAGGTAACAAGATGGATTAAAATTATCTGTACTTGGGTTGAGTCCAAAGATCAAAAGGATGGGTGGAATTATATTTACAATGGGAAATGATGGAGGGAATATTTAATTTTTGTGTAATTAAATTATAATGAATACATTTATTAATAAAAAATTGATTGATCATTTTGAGTACATGCAAACTAGTTGAATCTGGAGGGATATTAGTCTAAGACCAATAAACACCTTAATATAGTGCGAGGTGTCTCCTCCCCAATTTTACCCTTATTTTGAAATTTTAATAACAAAAAAACCCTTCATAGGTGAGATCACTATTAGTGAAACGTCGTAACTTGGTAACCATGTGGCACCTATGTAGTGTTACATTAAACCTTTTTTTAGACAAGAAGACATGACATATTAACTATATATAACTAAATTTTGGAGGTTTGACTCATCATACATTCATAATATAATCACCTTTTTTTATATTCAAGTATTTAGATTCCTAATGACCTAGTGCCCACTCAGAAGGCACTAAAAGGTAGGGCAAACCCCCTATAAATTTGAATCATGAATATAGCCTAAGACCTAGGTAGCCTAAAACATTGATCCCATACTCTCAATCTAAACTTCAATGTCACTATATAATCACTTTTAACTCCAGGTATCATTATATATAACTTTTTAATGCATGATGAAAATTTGACCCTTACAATACATAGTAATTGAATTAACCAACTCCATTCATACCTAGGTGGAAAATATACCTATTAATTTTTTAATTTTTTTAATACTTTATTTAAGTAACACAAATTAAAATAAGAAAACATAAAATGTATACATTTATGGTTATTTATTCTTCATGTAAATTTGTTTAATTAAGATAGAATCATTGTTATTTTACCTTACTCAACCCCATTTTTATTGTATTTTATGTATAATGTCATCACATTCAAACCTATTTTAATCTATTTTATTTGAAATGCCATATTTTTTAATTTAAAATTTCATATTATTTGTAGTTATCTTGAAAGTATTTTCTACACATTGAAATCCCTGTGTAGATATATTTTGTTTCCAGCATTTCAAATGAAGAATGTGTCAATAGGATGGAATTCAAGTGGGAAATGTACGTTAGGAGCCTAACTTATTGGATCATGTAAGTCAACTAGATGGAACCATTCTTGGGTTAATTTTCTATTTTTAGTTGGTTCGTTTGGTGGACTTGGGGTTTGTATAAAAAAATTTGTGGGTTTTTATTTGGTGTATTATTATATATACCTAAATATGGTCATATTTACTCAAAAATTATAATTATTAACCCATCATAAACCAATTGAATTGTTTCCAAATACATAAATCTTATTCACCATTCATGGAAGCCATTTATCTATATGTAGTCTTGACACTCTATTCATTGTCACTATTACACAAAATTTTCCAAGTCAAATTCTCAAACTATTTTATATTACCCCTGCTTAGGATGACTATCCTTAATTTATTTAGGACACATTTTCACAAGGTAGAAAAGTCCACTTCCATGGACCTACCTACATAGATCAACTTTGCCCATCCCAAATAATGGCTAGTTTCCAATTTTTTTAAATATTTGTTGGGGTCTTCCTACACATTTTAAAAGGTTTACTAAAGGAATTTTAAAAAAGGTTTCACTATATAAGAAAATAAAAACCTCATTTTGACACTTGGTCTCTAGCTTGGCACTATATATTGAGAACTCATACACTTTTACATATTGAAAAAAACTTCCCTCTTATTACCAAATTCAAGATCATTCACAAGGAACAAACATACACCAAGTTTAAAACATATAAAATAAAGTCAAGAGTTATCTTTATAAGGTATCAAAGCCATATTTATAGCTTCATACATATAGTTAAGGAACACAATTACATAATCACTATAGGTGGGAGAAATATATGTGGCCTAATCCTTGATTTAGAGTATCTAGATATATAGTCTATTTTTAATCATCAAGGGGGTGATTTGTGTAATCTCAATCCATTACACTCCCCCTCCCCTTTTTGTAGATTTTTATCTCTCATAAAGGCTCATAGGGTTTCAAAGTAAAGAGGAGAAAAATATTGATTTTTTTATGGTGTAAACAAAATCATAACATCTCATCCCTCTAAAAAATCATATATGTAGAAGGAAGAATGATTATATTTTCATCACAATCATCGTGGACAAGTCTGAAGTCAAAGGACAAGGTCAATCTATGTTATTGTCCAAGAAGTGTAGTCTTGTCTACAAACTTTATTAGATTATGTTTTTGATTTTGCACTATTATAATTATATTTTTATCTATTTTCACTATTAGTCATTAGCCATAGTCAACTCAAACAAATTTTTAATCAAAAAACATGACCAACCTAAGCTACTATATAGGGAACATGGTCCTATCTAGAAGTAGTTTTAGATTATAGCTCTAATCATGAATAGTCACAATCCTACCTTTTATTTATTTACATTTATCATAAATCATAAATAGTTAGTTTAAGTACATGTATTCTTACAATTTTCCAATAATAACATATTAACATATTTTTTAGGTTATAAATGAGAATTGTTAATAATTTTATATATTTAGTATTCTAATCTCTTTAAAGTTTTATACCTTTTTATAAAAACATCTTATTATTAAATTAGACATATGGTAAAAAATATTGGTGAACTCATACATTTTTATCATTTTTTCTCATTTTTTATAGTGTTTCAAATCATTTTCTAATTTATATATAAAAAAATATTTTTCTTCTAATGTGTTTCAATTTTAATTTATTTTTATTTCTTTTTTAAGAAATAGTGTTCTGGTATTTTAAAAACTCATAGGAGTTGTCTTTCTAGGAAAATTTATCATCATTTTTATCTAAGTCATGGGGTGAGTTGTATTACCCTAATACTCAAGCTATTAGAAAACATTATATATGGATTTTAGTTTCAATGTACTTTATGATATATTAGAAATACCTAGGTTTTTATCTTTAAACCATATGAAGCCTCTTATCCATTTATTTTTGTATTTAACCGACAATTGGTTTACCTAATAAGTTACTCTCAATGTACCCTAGATATATGACATTATAGCTATGGTTCAATGGAATCCTCCATAGTTAGTGCCATTTGAACCCTGTTCACTATTTATGACTAGGATCAATATATCTGAGAGCCTGTAAAGTAAACACATCCTATATAGCTACACCTCTAATCACTTTTGAAAATTTCAATTTAAAATTAAAATCATAGTAAAAATGAATGAAATTTGTGTAAACCTCATAATTAGGATCATAAAGTTCATCATCACATTTTATGCTACTTACCAAGGTGTTATTTGGATTCACTATACATTAACGTGTATCAAACTTAAATAAATAAATAAAGGATAAAATAAATAATGTAAAATCTCAAGTCTTCCTCTCTGAGCAAAATATCAATATAATTTATTAAGCTTACAAAAAACCAATACATGGATGAAATTTATAAGCCTAGATATACTCATAATAGTCCTATAAAATAGGAGGAGCAAATATTCTAATAACAATTTGTAATCTCCTATTTTATTCAAACACTTAACTTAGACAAATAACTAACCTATATCATACGTAGTTTTTTTTATATGATAACAAACCACATTTACAAACATGGTGAATTAATTTGTTCTAACATTCTCCCCCTTAATTCATTATAGTTTAGAGAGTATAAGAGAGAGAGTTTTTGAATGCCTCAAACTTATCACATGCAAGTGACTTCGTGAAGACATTTGTACATTTATCTTGAGTGGGAAAATATTGGAGCTATATATTATGTTGTTGAACATGTTCACGTATGAAATGGAATTGAAATTCAATGTGTTTTGTGCTTTCATGAAACACTAGATTATGAACAAGTTTAAGAACACCCTGATTATCATAGTTTAGAATTATTGGCTGAGTCTGTAGAACTCCCAATCCTTCTAGTATGTGATGTAAACATATCACCTCATAGGCAGCTCCTCCTGTATCATGATATTCTACCTCATTAGAAGAATGAGAAACAAAATTTTGCTTCTTACTGCCCTATGAGATTGGACTAGATCCAAGAAAGAATACAAACCCAAAAGTGGATTTTTTGCCATCAATTGAACCTACATGATCTAATTTCATGTATCTTGTTAAAAATAACTTATCATTCTTATTGTATGATAGGCCATAATCCATTGTTCCTCAAAGATATCTCAATACCCTCTTAGCTACTTTATAGTGGCTTACCTTTGTATCTTACATGAACCATGAAAGATAGCTGATATCTAGCCTACTATATGTGAGGTAGATGAGACTTATAATCAATTGGAAATAAAGAGTAACATCTATTGGTGGTGATGGATCTAAATGTGATAGCTAAAGTCTTATCTCTATAGGTGGAGACATTGGTTTGTAATCCATCATCTAAAACGTCTTGAGTAATGTCTTGGTGTACTTCATTTGAATATGAATATGTGGTTCCATTTTTACCATACTTCCATTCCAAGATATTAGTGTTGTAGTCCAATATTTATCATGTCAAATGATCAATTAAGATTACTCTTTGTTGCATCAATTATCTTCACTAAGATGTTAGTGATGACTTAATCATCAACATAAAAAAAATAACAATCTCCCCTCCTTGATTTTTGATAGAGATTGGGATCATATGGATTCTTATAAAATCCATGTTTCATGGGATGCTCATTAATTTTTATATACCAGGCTCTAAGAGCCTGTTTGAGACCTTACATAGATTTTATGAGTTTTCACACTTTTTGCTCTTGCCCTAGTGTGTCATAACCCTCTAGTTACATCATATAGAACTCTTCATATAGATCTCAAATTAATAATTTACTTTTGACATCCATCTAATTAATGTTCCAACCAAAATATGCAACCATTGTAAAGATCATTCTGATTGTCTTTATCTTAGATGTAGGAGCAAAAGTCTCCTTGTAGTCTATACCTTCTTTCTAAGCATAACCCTTTTGTTATGAGTCTTGCCTTCTAATTTTTTATACTACCATCTACTTTGTATTTAGTATTAAAGACCTATTTTCAACTAATAGGTTTCTTCCCTAGTGGAAGATCAAAAATTTGCCATGTGTTACTTTTCATGAGAGACT
This sequence comes from Torreya grandis, assembly GCA_037957365.1. Lineage (NCBI taxonomy): Eukaryota > Viridiplantae > Streptophyta > Pinopsida > Cupressales > Taxaceae > Torreya > Torreya grandis. The sequence goes on from JARHVA010002908.1 coordinate 183,216, forward strand.
AAAATTTTGCATCTAAGGCATCTTTCCAAGGTTTTGACTCTAGGGATTCAAAAACTATAGAGGTCTCACATGTTTTTATAACTATGATCATTAAGGCCAAAATTACCTCTTGATGAACCATGATATGAGTCCTCATTCATATAGATGAAGTGTCTGGAGGTCCATCCAGTTTTGCATCTCAAATTGTACTCATATACCATTTAGGCATACATAGAACAAATGTAGTTGGTGTTGGATATTTTGATTGAATTTCACCACTATTAGAATCCAGAAATACTATAGGTCTAATGCTTCTATTATATTTATGTGTGGAAGATGAACTAATTTCACATTTTTCATCAAACACTACATCCCTACTGATAAGAATCTTTAGATTTTCTAGATCAAGGAGCTGATTTGCTTTTGACTCTTTACTGTATCCCAAAAAAATACATTCCTTGGTTTTTTTATCCAATTTATTTATTTTCTTATTTGGGATATTAATGTATGCTTTGTAACCAAAAACTTGAAGATGAAAGACTTTCAACTTTTCCCTAGTCCATGCTTCCTATGGTGTTATTCCATCAAGAGCTTTAGTGGGTGACCTGTTCAATAGGTACACAACCATTAGACATGTTTCTACCCAATATTAATGAGGTAGTTTTACATCCTAAACCATGCTTTGAAAACATCTCTAAAATGACATGGTTATGTGTTTATGCAACACCATTTTGTTGTGGTGTGTAAGGAGTAGTGTATTGATGATGTATTCCATGTTTTGCAAGGTATGTAGTGAAATTTATACTAGTGTATTTTCCCCCACAATATGAGTTGAGGGCCTTGATTTTGTGACTAGTTTCATTCTCAATAGAGGCCTTGAATTATTTGAAGGCTTGAAAATCTTGATCTTTAGACTTCAATAATGAAACCCACATCTTGCAAGAATGATAATCAACAAAGAGTTGAAAATACTTGTATCCTTTATGGCTAGCCCTCATAGGTCCACACATATTAGTGTGCATTAGATCAAGTGGATGTAGAGATTGATATTCACTTTTTCCAAAATGATCTCTTTGTTGTTTAATAGCTAAGCAACTAGGACAAATATCAGAGGATTATTTGAGTGTGAGAAGAACTTTGACCATGTTATGTTTGCTTAATGCAAAAAAAACCCCATAAATCAAATGACCATAACTTTTATACCATAACTAAGATTTACTTGTATTGTGCACAATAAGTGCCTAATGATTTTTAGTTACAAAATCAAGTTAAGATTTTTTCCCTATATTTGAAGTTTGTGCAATAATTTTAGAGCTTCTTGACTATTCTTGATAAGGCAAAAAAATTTACCATCTTTATGATCAAACTCAACTTTGAGATTGTGATCAAGAAGTTGATTTATAGAAAATAAGTTGTTAGTGAGTTATAGGACATCTATGATCTTGGTCATTCTATGACCAAGTTGTTAAGAAACATCACCTTTTCCTTAAATAGTGTATGATGTATCATCTCTAAGAGAGAATTACCTTGAGATCCTGATTAGTTTAAGGTGTAAATCCATTCTTTCTATCCTATCATGTGCCTTATGGAATCAAAATCAACATACCAAGTAGAATTTAAAGAACAAGGTTCCTCATGTGTCTATGTAGTGAAGACATGATCATCTTTTTAAAAATTACCATCCTAAACAACATTCCCATGTTGTTGTTTATTTTTCTAATGATATTTGGAATGGGGTTTTATCTTTGATGACTAAAGTGAATTCTTTGAAGTGAACTTATTAATGGATGATCCCTATGTGAATGCATTATACTAGAAATGTTTTAGGTCATGCCCTATATTTCCATAAATAAGACAAACCTTATGTGAATGGGGTTTATTCCCCTATTGATTTTGTTATTTGTTCTACTTAGGGTTCTATTTTGATGTCTTTATTGGATTCTTCCCTTTTTGAGAGTAAGCATGTACATGCTCTTCATCAGGTTCCTCTACAGTCTATATGGATTCCTCTTATTGCGACATGTTAACTAGCAAGACAAAGGTTGGTTTCTGACTCATGACATTCAATGTAGTCACAAAATTTTTTTATGCAAGGGGTAGTGCTCTTAAAATAATAGGGACCAAAGATTCATCTTTCACTAGGGCTCCCAATGCTTCAAGTGAAGCCCAAAAGGTTACAATGCTATAAGAAAAGCCTCAACTTTTTCCTCTAATTTTAATTTGAGTGAATAGATCTATCTCTAAAAATAAAGAATCTAATTTTGGTTCTTTGCTTCATACACTATTTGAAGCTTATCCCAAGCATCTTTAGTTATAGTGGTATTATGGATATGGGTTTGTACCTCATTTGAGACTCTAAACATGATTATGAGCTTAGCCTTCTAATTGGATTTGTCAAAATTTCACTATTTATCAACATCATTAGCATGTCAGGTCTATGTGGCATTAAATACTATCCATATTTCCTCAAATTCCAAATTTGTTTTGATCTTGATTTTCTAGGCTACATAATTATCACCTCAAAGAAGTTGTGTGTGTGGCAGAATAAAACATGATCATATTTCTGGCCACGTGTATAAATCTAATCAAACTAAATAAGGGTGATGGATTGGTTCCTTATCACTCTAGGTTTCAAGGTATCCCTTTCTATATACCATCAAACTGATATATAAGACCTTTCTTTATATGTTCCCTTCTTTTATAATCATCAATATGGAGAAGAAGCTCACCCTTTTTGTATACTTGATGGTACGAGAAAGAGGAATAAATATATGAGCAAGAATCTACTACTTGGTACTTAGAAAATATTGAAAAGGGTTCATATAATCATTATCACCTATTTAGATGGATTTTCGCATACATGCGTGTAACTTTTTTATATACTTGGAAATACCAGCAGGTAGGACTTATGTTCTTCAATTGAAACAAATGGGTAAATGGAGGGAAAGCTATGAATATGTTTGAACCTTATTAATCCATAATTATTTAAAGGGTCAATGCTGATATGTTTTTATGGAAATTGTGTTAGGATATAGATGTAGTAGTTAAAAGCATGATGGTATTACCCATGAACGTGAACCAGAGGCATTATTTTGACCAAACCCAGTGAATGATATTTTTACAATATTTTTGATTTTTTCCAAATATATTTAACTTTTTCAATAACATTAAGTTTAAAATTTACAATAAATCCATTAAGAAAAAAATAAATGTTCCCTTCTTTGTAATTTTGCCTTTCACTAGTTATGGGATTTGAACCTTGCACCTAGATTGATTTAAAAAACTACTTAGCCACTTGGGATATTTAGATTTTATGATTTTTAAATCACTCAATTAAAAAATAAATCTAAAAAAGTGATTAAAAATTTAAAAAATCACACCTTATATCTCAGCTTTCCATTTGAAAGTGTTATTGATAGGCATGAATTTGAATCAACAACTCCACTTATGCTTCACATGTAAAACACATGCAATACACCAACTTGGAGAGTCCCAAAAGATGGTGTATAAGCATGCACAACCATATGTACAAATTATATATGGAATAATATTCAATAAATGACCAACTCTAATAAATAGATCTTCACTTGTAAGTCCATACGTCTAGATGTGAAAAAAAAATAAAAACATACTACAACCTCACTAGGTGATTAAATCTACTTAATAAGAATTTCACTGATCTAAAGGATTTTATGAAAGCCTTCCCATGTGTGGGTGAAAAAATTATATGATGCATCATTGAGTCTAGATTAGTCTACAAAAATTAGATTCTGATTTTGATAATCGTATGGCCCACAAATGAGGAAAAACCAAATGCAGGTCGAAACATAAAATTATAATCTTGTAGGCTCCCAAAACATGGTGTAACCTACTACACTTTGGTATATCTTAGGTCTATATCATGAATAATTTATTTATAAATTCCTTCACAAAATTTCATACTCTAAATCAATTTGTATAACTTGTTATGAGTAGAAAACTATATGACACTTGTGCAAAATGTGAGAAAACAAGACTAGAAAACTTCCAATGGACCAAAACATTGTATGGCCTAGTTATAAAATACTCATCAAAATTGTATAAGGTTTAAAAAATAATAATATCTGATATTAATTTCAAGTTCTTGTGAAGAGTGTATGACCTGTTGTGCATTAAAACCCATATGGCAAGGTGAGCAAACTCAATTCTCCAAATTACCAAATTCTCCATTGTTGTTTCAAGTGCAATCTAACTTGCACATTAATGAATTTATCAGAGATTGGCTATGATAATAAATAAATTTGATACTAAATCTAAGAAAAATATCGACATAATTAATTAATATTACAAAAAATTAATACATAGATGAAATTTATAAGCCTAGATATGCTCATAATAGTCCTATAAAATAAGATGAGCAAATATTATAATAACAATTTGTAATCTCATATTTTATTCAAACACTTAACTTAGAAAAATAACTAACCTATATTATACATAGTTTGTTTTTTATGATAACAAACCACATTTAAAAACATAGTGAATTAATTTATTCTAACATCCTCAATTCATATTTTTGTAACATCTAATATGAGTTACTACTTATCACCACTAAGAACCAAAGGGTGTTCATGATTAAGTTTGTTCCTCCTACCACTAGACCTCAAAGTTATCTCACTCACCATCCTACACCTATTATCACCCATGACTCATATTATATTCCAATGTTTATGTCGTTAACACTAGATAAGGATATGTACCTCACCAACCCCACTATAGAGAAGGTGGTCAACACGTTCCTTCTCAATACCCTTCACAACCCACAAGGCAAGAAATTCAATCTAAGGGTTATGATATCATCGATAAAATATAGAATATTCATACTAAAATTTATATTTTATAGTTATTATAAATATCAACAGTCTACATATATATGATACAAATCTCCCTAGTGATACATAGCCAACATCATTTTTTTCTATCATGAATGAAATTAGAGATTTCACCAAGGTCATCATATTTGATAAAGAAGAATTACCTCCTAAGCATATCATAGATCAAAATATTCCGCTATTCATTCAAGCTTAGGTATATGGAAAGGCATCAAGTGTGTGTTAGTTGATAATGGTTCAATAATGAATATTTTTAACTTTACTTTCTTACAAAAAATTGGTATTAATATGAAAAAAATTCAAAAATAAGAATAATAATCGATGGATTTGATGATACTCCTCATCAATCATTTGAAACTATCACATTGGATTTACTAGTAGATCCCAAGAGAGTTCTTATTGGTTTTCAAGTAATGCCAAATTATTTACCCTAAAAATTACTTTTTGGGTGAAATTTTATTCATTCTATGAAATTTTTACTTTATACATTTCATAGATGTATAAAAATTATACATGATATATGTGAGTATACTATTCCAACAAATGATAACCATTTTAGATACTACAAAGTGACTCAATCACAAGTGGAGGATCATTCTTTTATACCACTTTTATAACTCATCACATTTGATTGAATGCATACATATGAGGTATATGATTCAATTATAGAAAACAACAAATAAAAATTATTGAGCATCAAAGAATATAAAAATAAAGTATTACCAATTACTATATAAAAAGAGGTGAAAACACAAGTTCTCCCTATTTTGTCCAATTCTAAATATCCTAATTACATAGTTACACATTTGTATGTTAGTGGTGATGATGATATACAAGATCCAACAAATTAAAAGTTGTGTAAATAAAATTTTAATCCTATCGATCCAAAATAATACTTATCTCATATTGTATTCACACTTATTTGTGTGCGTAATAATAATTATAGCTTCTTGATATAAACCATGAAATATCTTAATCAAAGCTCCTACTACTATATTCACACGTATGTGTGTGCATAATAAGAATTAGAGCTACATGATAGAAACCATGAAATATCTTAATTAAATCCCCTACTCCAATTCAATACCATAACAAAACATAAATATCTAAAGGAACAAGATTCCAAAATCAAACTAAATGAAATGCAAACAACAAATATTATACCTTAAATTTTCAAATGAATTCTTCCTCCTAAACATTGTATATGTGGTCCAAATCTTTATGGATTTATGTTTTATATAATATGTGTGATTACTATGAACTAGCTCAAGATTAAAGATCATTTTGTTATGGATGATTGACTTGATTGACAATGTGATGGTAAAATGATAACACTATTATAATGGATTTTATCTATGATTTTTAAGATGTTTTTTCATGGGGTTGTGGCTCAATTTATATAATCCTCATGGATGGATGGAAGGATAAGATTGAGTCATGGACACTCTTGATTAATGGATAATAATTAATGAGAGGATTTGGTAAGTGAATCAAGAACTAAAAATTCTTAGGGGATTCTAGAGAGGACATGGTGAGTGGCTCAATATAATTTAGTAAGTTCTAGAAGTAGATAGGATAATTAATGAGGATTTAAGTGTAGATTAGAGATGTGATTTTCATGGATTGTTAGAGGGGATAGGACTCAAGGAATAGAAATTTCCCTTATAGTGTGATGATTTGATTAGGGATTAAATATGATGATAATAAAGTTGATTAATTGATGTAAATGATGTAAGGTTAGTGTGATGTAGAAGGATGCAAATGATGATGCTAAGACAATGATATTAGTGTGGTTAGAGATGATGATAATTAGTGACAAATATGATAAAATTAGTAATGACAAAGGAATAGTTAATTTTAGATGTTTAAAATTTTCATATATTTGAAATGGAATTATAAATAAAATAAGTAATGGCATTTAAAATAAGTGAAAGGTCATATGAGTTAGTAAATTGATGAAAATTAGTATGGGTGATGCCCTCTCATGGGTTATGTGGGGAGGGACAAGACAAATTACCACTCAAATAAAATAGGGGTCAGATGCATGGATAGAATAAATATGGGTTGGGTTGGATGTGATAAATGGGATATAATATGATTCAATGTTGTCAACAATGAGCTACAGTTTGATTGATATTTGAATTTGATAAATTTTTGGTTACCCAAGTAATGATATATGAAAGGGAGTGAGATGGATAAATTTACAAACCTTGACATGCCCTGATTACCAACATATGAAAGGTGGAATCCATAAACTTTAGATAGATTGATTATCATAGTTGTGATCTTTAGACGTATCCTAAGAAATGATATATTCCAAGGAGAGTTAATAGCTTTCATTATATTGATTAATTGACTAATTATTTAACTGATTAATTGATTGTTTGATCATTCTTTAATTGAGATGGAAGAAAATATGCATGTCATGATTTGTTGATCCCAACCAAATAGTGTGGGATATTGAAAGAAAATATTAGGGATATAAAAAAGAGGATGGTGGTTGAGTTGGAATTAAGCTCAAATTTGGATTTAATTTTTGATTAGTTTGGATTTAATTTAATTGGATGATTAACCATGATATTTATTTTCCCCAAGTAATTATGTATGCATGGGAGCATAAAAAACAAGATTGGATGTGGGAGTGATTTCTCCCAATTGATTTGAGATGAACTAATTGATTGTATCTTAATGAGTCTATCGATTATAAGGATTAATGATAATGGATCATGTTGAATAAGGATTTTAAAGGCTAAATGATATTATAAAGTTAGAATAAAATGATGTATGTTTATAAATGATTTTGGATGTTTAAAGATGATTTTGGTCAAGTTGATCTCAGGCACCCCATGTAACTAAGTGTTCCCTAAATTTTTTGTATAAACCTCAAGCTAATATAGTTATCCATAAAAAGGAGTTAGATGATATAATATATTAGAAGAAGATGATGTCTAAAGGATGAATTATTAATTAGGAGTGATAAATATTGATGAGGATGATGAGTTTTATCTATGTTAGATGTTGAATAGATAACTGACATAGATAAATGATGTGATTTGGTTATTGATGAGATTGATTGGATAAGATGTTTAAATTTGGATATTTGATTTAATTGTAGAGATGATTCAATTTAGATAGATGATGTGATTTGATAAGGTTGATAGATGATGATTGGATATGATTTCTACAAAATTTGGCTTGATTATGATAATGATAGGGATGTTATAAATGATTTTTAGGGATGTTGGATATGAGGTTAGATGATTTTATTTGGATGATTGAACTAGATAGGTTAAATTATTTGATGATGAGAGGATGTTTATGGTGTGGATTTTACTATCTTGGTATTGAGACTTAAGTATAATCAATAATATTTAATGTATCATTAGGAAATATGAACCATGATATATGAAACCATGATGATTTTTTTCCATAATGCATGTTGGATTGATGCAAAACATACAAAAATGAAAAATAAAGTGTATAAGTAGAATGTATTGGTATAAAGAACCAAGATGACATGGTTGTCTATGATATTTCACAAATAATAAAAAGGATAAAAGATATAAAAAAATATTTACAAAATGCCTAATCAAAGACATGTAAATGAATATATTCAAATAAGTAGATAAACATAGATGATTATACAAAGATATATACATGATAAAAGACATTCAAACAAGTCAAACATCATCAAAATCATATAATTAAATTAAACATGTAAACATTTTCTTGCTAATGGTGTGATGCATCTATTTAAGGTGATTAGTTTATTTTTTATTATCCTATTGAAAATTTGTGGGAGGGGTTGAATGGATCATGATTTGATGTGCCTTGTTTTATTTTCCCCCTAGATAAATATATACCTTATGAGTTTATATATTATATACGATTGGATGAAAGGATTTCCACAATGATTTTTTAATTAAGGGATATGGATTTGGATAAGAAAATAGATTTAGATAAGGACTTAAGACAAGATGACAAGGATGATTTTTTTTTGTTTTTTTGGATATGTATTTACAAAAAGGGGGTTACTAGAAAAGGGAACACAAAACATAGAAACTAGGATGGGAAATGATCATGGATGAAATGATGAAAAGGTTTGGATGATGCTCAAGGGGGATTAGAGATGATGAGGAATGGACTAGGGATCTCCAAGGACCAATTATATGGAAACTAGATGTCCTACCATCAAAATGTCACTCAAAGGATATGCCAAGATGTATACAGAACATGTATCAAGACTTCTTCCAATTCCTTACTAAGGTCAAGATCAGAAGAAATGATGGACATAATAGGATGGATATGATAGATAATTATGGTTGTAGGATAAGGATTTTGATGTAGATAGGAATGAAAATGGATATTAGGATATAAATGGAGGGATGAAGTGGATGTTTCCCATAAGTGTTGACGTACCTACCTAAAATTTATTAATTACACATGACATTGAAAACCAATTTTCATCATGGTAATTTCCCAAGGTGCTATAAAATTGGTTTTCACCATTGGGTGAATGATTTTTTATGTTATCTCAATTTATTAGAGGAATATGAGATGAATAATGATGATAAATTTATTATCTTAAAATGATACTAAATATAGATATATTTACTACTAGGTTAGTTGATGCAGAGACCTTTTACATTTTCTTCTTTAGCTAAAGTCTAATACCTATAAGTATCAACTCATGCAATCAAAATTCTCAATCTCCACTTATCTGCCAACTTCCCCACTAGGCCTAATGGCATTATATTACAAGACTTATTATTTAGGATTATTGATTACTCTCACTCTACCTTAGATTCTTCATAAAACTCATTCTAATTATTTGATATCTCCATTTCATACTTTCTCATACACTAGTCTTCACTATGTTATATGTTCCTTAACCAAATCACTTAGGTTCGTGAACTAAACCTCATGTAGACAATATTTTTCTTATATATTATCTCATAGGTTTAATAAACTTATTTCAAATAAATTAAAACCTTCTTTCAACCTTAACTATCTACTACACTTCTTGAACTCTCAATCTAACTTATCATCTAGTAGCCTTTTTTTGGGATTTTCTCAACTATACAGACAAGTAAATTATTTTATTACAAATTTGATCACCTTTATGGATACCCTATATCCTCAATGTCTTCTCCAAAAAAATTTAGGAACTAACTCACTTGATTTCACCCTTTTCTAGCCTCTTTTTCATTCAAATTAACCCTCATTAGGCCTAATGACCCCTGCTTAGCACACACTCAACTTTTACCATACGTACAAAGTTCATACTATTATAAATATTTAAAAATATCCTTCATTAGAAAACCATTTTAACTACAAAATTTCATCAAGTTTCATTAGTTTAATAATTTTATATTCCACTTTTTGTCTTTTTACCCTAAACTAGGGTTTTAATAGACTGTAGCAACCCTAGAGGGTTCAAAAATAGTTTATTAAATCTATTCTAAGTTTCAAATATAATAAAGATTTTAATAATGTTTTTATTTATTATATCCACCTATTAAAATATTAATATCTCTTGAATTATTCATAACCACCTTCAAATCATGAATTTCAAAGTGTTTTCTAACCCAGTCTACATGTGTGCAAGTTAATAATAGGGTTTATATGCACATTGACTTATAAGGAAATTCTGACATACTTATCCAAATTTTTCCTCCATCACATTTTCCTAATAATATATCTTAATACCATAACCAAATCCATATCATGTGTTGTTCAACCATTCAAACAAGATTTATTGATTGTGTCCTAGTCATAGGGAATATATATAGAGTCTACTTATCTAAATCATTAATCCTTTGTTGGAATCAAAAAAAAATTATATGTATGAATAACAAATTGATAAAATGACACTCGTTAAGATCATATATGTGTTCATTAAACTTTACCTTAATAAGGTTCTTTCTTCATTAGACTATAGTTCTTAATGACTATTCATAAGAAACTTAAACACAATCATCAATCTTCGCCAATTACACTAAAAAATACTATTATCAAAGTCTCAAGGCTTTACATATATCAAATTATAGTAAAAAATATTATCAACATGAAAAAACAAAAGTATCTCCTTCAATCTTTCAACTTTATTGATTTCATTTACATTGTCAACTCTGTCACAAGGATAGAATACAAAGTTTCTTTTACTTTACTCTCCTATTTCATCCTAATCCATAATATTCCTCTTATAACATATAAATAACTCTTAATAACTTCATAATAACCTATATTATGATTATATCCTCTAATACATACCAAAAACTCATTCATTTCCCTTACACACATGAGCAACTACCTTTTGGATAACTAACTCTCAATTACCTAGACATGATAAGTACATTACACTTGTACATTTCTATTGTACCCAAAAAACTATATAAGACCTCTTATAATCTCAAGATACAATTAAAAAATTAGAATTCAAAACTATAACACCAAATATCCTCCAAAACTAAGGTCTTAATTCAAATTTTCAAAATAGTGTTTTGGTAGGAAACTCTCCCAAGCCAAAGAACACTTAATACAAGGATACCTAATGACTTATATCACATTAATTGGGTGCCTATAGGAGTTATAACACAAAATAAACCTAATTTACAAAAAAAAACACTAATATATATTTATTTCTTGATGCTCCTACATCATACTCCTGGGGAAGAAAGAAATTGAGATCCAAAGAACTGTTGTGTTTTTCTTCCTTGTCTTCCAGTTCATGCTCTTTAGATCATCCTTCTCTACTGATGCTCCTTCATGATTTATCTTCTCACCTCTATTTTCATTTTTACCTCTATCAAGGACTATTCTTCCTTCTTTCTTATATTGCTTTCTTGTGCCAACTTGCACTTGATGTGCACTCACTCTTTGGAATTTTCCTACATCATGTGGGTGGTTTATACCCCAAAAAACTACTGCCACACTTGTATTATCACCTAAATTTTTTAAAATATTCATGACTGCAAAAAAGCAAAGGCTCTTTCTTGCTTACCTACTATCTCAATGAGATTTAAGCCTCAACAAAGATCTATGTCTTCAACCTATTATATTGTTGCCATCAATGCTTCCCCTTCATTCTCTTTGTCTTCATTCATGAGGCTCTCACCTACTACAACTTGTAATTCCTATTCATTCATCCTCATATTACCATGAAAATATCTCTCTAAGGTTGATATATCTATCTCTAGTTATTCTTGACTTTCATAAACAAATGTATAACCAGATTTATTACCTTGGTTAATAAATTGCACTTCATCTTCCAAGCCTTAAATGTGGCCTTCAAACTAATTTGATTCTTCTTTGTACTTCCAATCACCTATATAGTTACAAATATTTTCTTTTTCCTCACTCAAAATTATCTCATCCTCCTCAAGATACTGTTTATCTTCATTCACTTGTTCTCCATGTTGCCCACTCAACCAAAGCATTTGCATCTCTTTCTTGAGTTTATTACAAAGCAAATTCTTCTACTTTATTTCCTCTATCATAACTTACATCTACCTTTTTCTTAATTTTTAACCTTATTGTCCACTTTAATGTCTTTTTTATCACGACACATCAAAAACATCAGTTCTTACTTTCCTTCATCTTCCCTATAATAATTAGCAACTCATCCAACTACTACCTCACCTCTGTCATCTCTTTTTCCATCTCTCTTATCTTGGTGTCTTCTTGCACATTCATATCCTAATGGTATCTATTCTCACTCATTACATATTTTATTTACCTTTATATTATTTCATCTTATCTAAGATGATCTCTCAATCTCTTGGACTCACCTAGACCTTTCCTCTTTGACAAGCCTCCTCTACTTATCTTCTCATGATCTTTCTTGGGTCTCTCTATCTATGACCTTACTTGGGTCTATAACTCTCTCTTGTACTTTTCCTAAGAAACCTCTCTCTCTCTCTCTCTCTTCAATATATTCTTGAGATATCTCTCTTGATATTTCTAACATCTCTTTCTCACTATCAAACCTCACTAGCTTTAGGGTTGGCCACTAATCTCTCTCAACTTTCCACTTTCACTCACAACTCAACACTATTGCATGATCATATCAAAACTCAAAATGAAAAAAACCAATAAACATGTACCTTGTTATGCTTGTATACTATCCTTATTATCTTCCCATGAACATGTTGTTCTGATACTAAATGATGCAGAGACCTTTTACATTCTCTACTTCAACCAAACTCTGATACTTGTAAGTATCAAATCATGAAATCGAACTTCTTAATAACCACTTATCTATAAAATTCCCCACTATGCCTATTGTCATTATATTTCAAGAATTATTTTCAAGGATTATTTATTATTCTCACTCTACCTTAGATTATTCATACAAATCATTCCAATTATTCTCTATCTCCTTTTTATGCTTTCTCATACACTAGCCTTCACTAGGCTATAGGCTCCTTGACCAAATCATTTGGGTTAATGAATTAAGCCTCTTGTAGATAATATTATTCTTGAATATTATATATTAGGTTTAATAAACTTTTTTCAACTCACTTAAAACCCTCTTTCAACCTTAACTATCTACTACACTTCTTTAACTCTTCATCCAACTTATCACCTAGTAGCCTTTTTTGGGGATTTTCTCAATTGTAGACAAGTACATTCTTGTATTAAAAATTTGATCACCTTTTTGGATACTCTCTATCCTAAATTTCCTCTCCAAAAATTTTAAGGAACTAAATCACTTGATTTCACCCTTTTCTAACCTCTTTCTCATTCAAATTATCCCTCATTAGGCCTAATAACCCTTGTTTACCACACAAACAACTTTTACCATACATACAGAGGTCATACTATTATAAATATATAAAAATATCCTTATTCATTCCTAAGCCCTTATAAATACAAAATTTCATAAAGTTTTATTAGTTTAATCATTTGATATTCCACTTTTTATCTTTTTCCCCTAAACTAAGGTTTTCATAGACTGTAACTACCTGAGAGGATTCAAAAATGGTTTATTGATTCTATTTTGAGTTTAAAATATCTTAAAAAATTGAATAGAGTATATATTTATTATATACACCTTTACAAACTTAAATCTCTTGAATGATTCCTAACTGCCTTCAAATCATGAATTTCATAGTGTTTTCTAACCTAGTCTACCTACTTGCAAGTTTAGAATAGGGTTTATATGCACAATGACTTATCAAGAATTTTCAAAATAATTATCCAAATTTCTCCTCCATCACATTTTCCTTATATTATATTCTAATACCATAACTAAATCCATTTCATGCATAGTTTAACCATTCAAACAAGATTTCTTGAGTGTGTCTTAGTGATAGGGTATATACATAGTCTGCTTATCTAAATCCTTAATCCTTTGTTAGAATCAAATAAAAAGCTATATATATGAATAATAACTTTATTAAATTAAACTATTGAAGATAACATAGGTTTTCATTACACTTTACCTTAAGAAGGTTCTTTATTCATTAGATTGTAGTTCTCAGTGACTATTCATAGGAAACTTGAACATGGTCATCAATATTTACCAATTACACTATAAAATACTATTCTAAAAGTCTCAAGGATTTAAATATATAAAATTAAAGTCACAAATATTATCAAAATGAAAACATGGAAGGATCTCTTTCAATCATTCAACTTTATTGATTTCATTTACATTGCCAACTCTGTCACAAGGATAGAATATAGAGTTTCTTTCAGTTTACTCTCCTCTTTCATCCTAATATGTACTATTTCTATTATAACCTTTAACTAAATCCCACTAACTTCCTACTAACCTCTCCTATGAGTCTATACTTTAATACATACCAAAAACTCATTCATTTCCCTTACACACATGAACAACTACCTTTTGGATAACTAACTCTTAACTACCTAGACATGGTAAGTAAATTACACTTATACATTGATATTGTACCCACACACCTATCTAAGACCTATTATAACCTCAAGAGATAATTAAAAAAATTAGAATTCAAAACTATATAACCAAATATCCTCTAAATATAAGGCCTTAATTTAAATTTTCAAAATAGTGTTTTGTCAAGAAACTCTCCCAAGCCAAAGAACACTTAATACAAGGATAACTAATGACTTTTTATCACCCTCATTAGGTCCCTATAATAATTATAACACCAACTAAAACTAATTGAAAACAAAATACACTTAAATATATTTCCTTGATTGATGCTCCTACATTATTGGTATTGTTAATGCTAGCACCAATAATTCCATTGTGATATTTATTGATTATTGATTCATATTACTCTAAAATATTACAAGGTGTCTTTCTAGCCCCTATGAAAGATAATGTCACATGGAAGGGTGATGTTGGTATCAATTGGATTAAGGATTTGATTTATTGGTGGTATATAAGATTTGTATGGATGATAAGATTGTGATGAGATGTATAATTATTAAAAGAATGGAAATTAAGACAAACATTCACACATTGTTGGTGATTATGAATGCTCCAATTGTGTTTTATGTTACATAATTTGAAATTTTTTGAGGTAAAAGACCTCAATAATCTTATTTTCTATGATCTAAATAAATTGAGTAGTATTAGTTTTTATGTTATCTTGATCAAATGATGTAGATCTGATGTGTTTTTCTATTGGTACCTCAAAGAGGTTTTTATCAATAAACTCTTTGACTTGTTAGATTTCCTTAAATTTGATTGTCTCATAGCACATTAAAGAGGTTTTTACTAAGGGAGTGATTTTTATTTTATTTGTTATTTTGATTTAGATTTCACACTAGCACTTTAAGGAAATATTTAATAGGGGATGTTTATTTATGATTTGGCCAATTATTTAATTTTCTTTAATTTTGATTTATTGTTGAATCAAAGATAATTTCATTATTATGCTATGTTGATTGGATACTATCTTCGATCCCCCTAAATTCTGTAACTGATGTGTCACTATGGAAGGAGTTTGATGGTGTGTGATTTTATCAGTACCAATTGATAGTTATAAGAGGTTAATTTTTAATATGATGGATATGATTAGAGCTATAAAAAACATGGGGGATATCCATGAAATAATTGGTGTTGTCAATGAAGGATTGTATTGTTGATGAAAGGATTGAGGGCATCATTATATTTTTAGAGGCTATTAGGAGGAATTGATTCAATGTTAGTGAAAATTTCTTCAAGAGTCATAAAAGGATCATTGAGGTTGGTGTAATGATCTAGAAAAGATACATATCCAATACCATGCACTCATGATTAAAATGGAGATACTTATGATGATTTTGACTTTGAATATGATACTAATTTAGATGTCAATGTTGGATTTACATATGATTATAATTTTGTGATGCTACCAATATAAGATGTTGATTATGATTATGATTATGATTATGATGATGTTGTTGATGCTAATATTTATGTTGATGTACACAAGTATCATCTTCACTTTTCATTTGGCGATGGAGGATTTGGGATGAAAGGATTTTTAAAAAATGGGAGATTTTATGCGATGAGTAAAATATGGGATTTTGTTTAATGATGTTTTTTTTACAAGATGGGATTGGCAAATATTTTTTTTAAAATATTAGTGGACTAAAGGTAAGATCTTTTAGGGTAGGTGAATTTTCATTTAAGGGCTCATCAAATTGAGGCTCATCATGTCGAATATGGGTATTCTATCTCGATCTTGATTTGTAAATAGAAGAGTTTTATCTTGATATATAAATGAATCTTGGCATATCACCTCATGCTCATTATTAGATGTGGATGTATCTGATTTTATTTTGATTTTGATGTAATTATGGTTGATTAGGTCTTGGAGATAATTTTTTAATGTGAAGCATCTATTATTAGAATTCCCTTGAATTCTATGGTACTGATAATATTGACTCTATCTATACCAAGTGGGCTTGGGTTTGGTTATATCAAAAGGCTTGGTGTGTAGATAGATGATCATATTTGTAGTAGATTATTAGAAAAATATAGCTTCTAAGGTTTCACTGAGAGGAGTATACTTTCTTCATTCAAAATTAATATTCGATGTGGAAGTATTTGATTCTATATAGGATGATTATCCATGGTGTAGTGATGGCATGGCATAGTTGGATGAATGTGTTTAATATGGCTTAGGCTATGGAATAGTAATTGACAAGGTTTCTAAGCTAGGTTTCCCTTTGATAGTGTGATAAGGGAGATCATGATCAAGTCTATATCTAGTGGACATAAAGTTTGATTATGATTATCTAGTGTAGGGGATAAGAGTAGGTTGAGTTAGATATGGAAACAATTAATTATTTATCATATTGATGGAAGTTATATTTATGGGATAAAATTCTACAAGACATTGGGCCCCCCTTTTTAGAGCTAAAAAAGGACTATATCCTTATATGAAAAAAATTATTATTCAATTTGGGTGATATCCAAATCTATTTTGGGTGTCATAGATAAATATGGGAGAAAATCTAGATGTGATTTTTTTTCCCAAATCAACAGGTGTAGGGGATTGAATAGAAACAATATTAAATGATTATTGCATATTTACATGAGGTGGACTAGATTTGGATTATGCCTTATTAATATAATTTTTATTAGATTGATTTAAATTTTGATTTGTGATTTGAATGTTAAAATATGATGTAGATATTTTGATGATTAGATGTTAGATTCTTGATGTTGATTATGGATGATAAAATTTAGAAGGTTGATTGATTTGATGGTGAGATAACATAATTTAGGTTTAATTAGGGTATGGATAACCCTTTAATGTTGATATGTGATAATCTTGGATAATATTTTAGTTTGATGTTTTATTTATTATATTAGGGTTGTTTTGAATGTAACCCCAAATGATGATTTGATTGATAGATGTTGGCTAGGGTTTTACTAGGTTAAATGATTTAAATATTTACAATCATGGGTTGGGATGGATAAATAAATTAGGGTGAAATTAACCCTTGATGATGATTGATTTAATGTTGCATTGATTAACCTTGGGACTGATAAGCTATCTCAAGTGATTTATGAATTGAGTTCAGTTGGATAAAATGGATGTTAGATTGGATTAAGTGGATAGTTGGATTAGATATTGGATTTGGATTTAATTTGATGTTTAGATAGTTTGATGAGGTGATTCAAAATTGATTCAAATTTTAGCAAGCTCGTAATGTTGATTATGGTATGTGAAGGCATTGTCTTGATGTGGATTAAGGAAAGATTATGTTTATTTGGTTGTGATATGTGATCAAGGATGAATAAAATATTAATATGAATAGGGGTGATTGGTTTGATAAGTGTGGATATGGAAAAGATTAGACTCTAGGTTGGATTGTTTGTATTAGGATAACAAGGTAAAAACTAGATTGGACTTTGTTTTATGATGTTGACTTTTTAGGATTTTATGAAATATGTTAAATGATGTATGTTTAGATCAAAGGATGTTGATATGTTTTTAGATTAGGGGATGTTAATTAAATATGCATATGTATAGGTTGATTTTAGATGATAGACATTTATGTTATAGTTGATTTCATATTATAATGATTAATGGATGTTGGTGTGGATGTTTTTTTGTTTTAGGGTGTGATGTTTAAAAATAGTACAGGTCTCAGTAACACTCAAACAAGATCAAGTAAGACACAAGCCTATGCTAGTAGATAAGGTATGTAAATAAAATTACATCTTATTGATCTACTCGCATAAATTGGTGACTAAGTTAGTCTCCCAACCCTCATTCTATATTTTTATGTGGTTACTAATCTTCAAGGATGTTCTTTCCCCTACATTGACATTTTTTTGTGGTTCAAGGGTCTTAAACTAGGTTGTACATGTCTCTCTAGGTGGATCCCATAAATACATTATGATACATTAGGATCAAGTCTATGTAATGATGTTTTATGATGCCTGAGTATTAGATTATGACCTCCTCACTTCATATAACCTTTATGAGTAATCCCATTTAGCTTTACAAAAATTATCCTTGATATTTATACTCCACCAGAACATGGAATGTGGATAAGTGAATGGTGATGAAATACACATAACAACCCACCTAAAGACTATGAGAGGTGTGTGGTGATCAAATACATGTTATGTTTCCCATTAAAAATGAAAAAAGGGAGGTTTAAATTATTTATTATCCCCAAGGTCACCCTATGGGTGTAAGGGGTGAGCATACACAATCATGCCTTGGGTGAAACACAGACAAAACAAAACTAAGATAAAAAAATTTAAAACAAAAAATATTTAATTTATTAGCTTAATTAATATGTGATTATGATTCAAAAATTATTTACAAAGATGTTTTAATGTTTATTCTTTGATGGGTGGTCCTACAAACATAAATCTTAGTAGTTTTATTGATGATCTTGAAGCACAACCTACAAAAACACATAAAAAAAGTAAATCCTCTATTTAATAGGTCAAATCCATTGATCCATAGGTCAAATATTCTACTACATAGAATAAATCTACTAAAATAAGTTAGGAATCAAAATCACTAATGTTAGAATAAAATCTACTATTTTTTATTACAAATCATCTAGGAATTTAATCAACGCTGCTAAAATAGAAAATAGATAGAAAACATAGAAAGGAAAAATTTGAAAAAGAGTTTAAAAGCCACTAATATTCATGTTAAAGTCACTAATTTAAAAATGATGTCTTCATTATAAATATAAATTGTTAATAAATAGAGCATAATTAAATAGAACTCAAATTCGTTAATAGTTTGATAGAAACTATTGATTTTGGGATCAAGGCCACTAGTCTACAATAATGGATTAGCTACCTACACAAAAATAAATTAAAAAAATTTAACTAGATACAAGTCTAATCAAATCATTTAGTAAACAAATAAAGTTATGAATTCATGAATAATTACTTTGCTTTAGTTACATAAAACACCCAAATCATGAGCAGGAAATTGTCAAGGTTAGTATTAACTGTGAAAGGGCAAAAATGGTTAGTGATCAAACCCACTAATACTAGTGATGAAGACATTTTTAAGTAGAGTGAATTTTCTATTACATAGTTTTAATATTATACAACATGATAAATTCACAAAAAATGGAGGATTTTGGATGCCAATTCAAGTTCTAATGAACCTGCATGCTTATCAGAATAATATAGGGGCCTAACAAGCAATTGTTAAGGTTTTTATCCTAAAATGGTCACCAAAAATATGTTCAATAATAATTATAGATACATGATAAAAACCATGAAAACTCTTAATCAAAACTCTTACTCTAATTCAATACTAAAACACCTCAAAAAGAGCTAAAGGAACAAGAATCCAAAAGTAATCTAAGTGAAATAAAAACAACAAAAAATATACCTCAAAATTGAAAATGAATTCTTCCTCCTTGATGTTGTAGTTATGTTCCAAAGCTAGATTGATTTTTGATTGATATATGATGTGTGATTGCTATGGACTAGCTAAAAAAATTGGACAACATGTTGCTTAGATGATTGACTTAATTGGTAAGGTGATGGCATGATGATAAAACTATTACATTAAATTTTTTATATGATTTATAAGATATATTTTATGAGGTTGTGGATCAATTTATAGGATCCTCATGGGTGGATAGAGTGTTAGGATTGAGCCATGGAAGATCTTGATCAATGGTTAAGAATTGATTAGAGGATTTAGTATATGGATTTAGAAATTAAAAATTCCAAGAGGATTCTAGAGAGGAGGTGGTGAGTGGTTCAAGGTAGATTAGTAAGTTATAGAGGTATTTAGGATAATTAATGAGGATTTAAGTGGCGATTAAAGATGTGATTTGTTAGGATTGTTAGCGGGGTAGGTGAGGGTAGGTATCAAGTAATATAAAATTCCATAATAATATGAGAATTTTATTAGGGATTAAATATGATAATAATGAAGGTGATTAATTGATGCAAATGATGTTGTAATATTAATGTGATGTAGAAGGAAGTAAAGGGTGATGTTAATACAATGATATTATTGTGGTTAGAGATTATGATAGTTAGTGATGAACAATGATAAAATTAGTAATGATAGAGGAAAGGTTAATTTTAGATGTCTATAGTGTGAATTAGAAAATTTTGAGATGATTCATAAATTACAAAGAAAGAAAAATAAGAAATTTTTACATAGACACAATCTTCCAATGAGAAAATAAAGGCTATATTTCAAGATAATCAACATAATTAAAGTGAAAATAATTTTTTAGTATTAATTGACAATAATGTAAAGAATAAATTCAAGATTTATATCTAAGGATCACATCACTTGAGGAAATGATTACACATACTTAACACCCCAACATATTACACTTAATGTTGTGTCATCTAAGGATAAAGTAAAATTAGAACAAGAGGATCAATTCAAAATGTAGTAGTTATCAAAGGAACAAATTGAAAATAAATGATGACTATAAACAAAAAAATCTAAACAATAAAGGCTACAAAAATAACATGATGAAAAATGAAGGTTACATAAATAGAAAATATGAAGGGAACAAATAAAAAAGGAGAAGTTAAAACAAGAGTAAGAACTAAATGATAAGTTATAAAACCAAACCTTTAAACACTATTTTATGGATTATATATCACTTTAGTATTGTACACTTAGTAAACTCAAAATTTGGTTTTTCCTTTCAGTTTTGGACCTTTCACTCTTTTTGAAGTCTCTTATCTATTATATCTTATCCCCCTTAGCCTATCTCTTGGTCTAACTAGTCTTATGTTGATGACCCAGACATTCTATCTTTCCCAAAATGTTTAGAAACTCTTTATCATCCACTTATACAAGTTTTGGTTCTATAATTACTTTCATGTTCCCTGAACACCACCATCCAAGATAGATACCTATATTGATGAAGTGTCCTAATCTGACACAAGTGTCCATTTTCCTAAAGTCATCCAATTTATAAATAAAATGTATTGTAATGGTTATCCTAAGTGATTTAATTCTAGTTATTTATCCCAATGGATTGATATAAATACAATATCAATCCTCATTCATTATTCACCTAAAAAATACCTAAGGTGATTTACCAAAGCATTCAATCAAGCACTGGATAAATCAAATATTCTATATTTATCCTATTTTTATATCTAACATAAGGGCAACACATACATAATTTTTTATTACTAAAGGATAATCCCAAGAGATATATTTTCCAGGTTACATCTAGGTCTTTCCACACATTGCATGATTCACACACAATCCAACACATAAGGGAGAATTGCATCAGTATGAGGCCATATTCAGAGTATTGGTTATGCATGTAGTTCTCATTAATAGAGGGTTTTTTGGGGTTAGCTCGACACCATGTTCCCACTAACACATTTCCCCCTAAGGTCAACATGAAGATGAATAATTAGGTTTTTAAAAATTCATTAGGATTGATAGTCTTTAACCTAGATTTGAATGCACCAAAGTGAAAGTGAAGTCAAACCCAAAATCATCTAGGTGGTTGCATCCTTTTTTAATAGGTATTCTATATAGGACATCAATGTTAAGTTTGAATAATAGCATCAACATAACCATCATAGGATAACACTAGTGTCTAAGGCTCTAAAAAAATAAACCCATAATATAATGACTATTCCAAAATCTTCTTACAATATGCTTGATGCATGTTCCAGATATAGATATAGTTTAGCATATAATAAATTGTTTTTTCATCTTTTCCATATCTAATATAGTTGTACTCACTATTTTATCCTATCTCAACATTATAAATTTAGTATATGTTTATTTTAGTTTAGAACCCAATTGGATTACTTTAAATATAGTTTATCATCTTTGTTCTCTAGGATATCTCGACCCTTTTAACCCTAGATAACTCAAATCTAGACATCTAATTTAGGGTTAAACATTTAATAACCTAACATGAACTGAATTATCATCAAAACTAGATAAGTACACTATTTCTTTATCATTTCCATATCTAGCATAGTTGTACTTACTACTTTTAACATACCTCAACATAATAAATTCAGTACATGTTTATCTAAGTTTAGCACCCAATTGGCCTACTTTAGAGTTAGTTTATCATACTTGTACCCTAGGCTATATCTAACCCTTTAACCCTAGATAACTCCAATTTAGACATCTAATTTAGTGTCAAACATTTGGTGAACCCAATCTTTGAACATCAAACCCTAAGAAAATGAGGGATTTTTTATTTTTATTGATTGTTGTAATTTATTGAAAATTCTAAATTATTCATTTATGAAGCAAGGGAAAATGTTAATGAAAAAACATGATTCCAAATGGAAGATAAAGAAGCATTTAAAATCATATCAATAATAACAATAGCTTAATGGATGCATTTTTGTATGTTACAAGAGATGAAATAAACAAACATGATAAAACTAAGGCTTCTTTACCTAGTGATGGTGAGTCCTTAGAAGGTAATACAATTGATTTCATACCAACATATCTACCTACATCTAGTGGAGGCATTTATTATGTCTTCTAGCCTTTATTTCCTAAAATTAATATCATTACATTTACCATGGAATTACCAATTGTTTTAGCTTAAGTATTGGTTTTAATACCTATTACTACTCAAACCATGTTTGCATCCTCTTTGGTGACTACTCAACTTGCTAATCTAAATCCCAATGGGTCTACAGTTAAAACACTTCTTCAAGTTATAAATACCTTAGAGGACAAGGTTACAAACATTAAAAAAATGCTTTAAAGTCTCCTCATGCTATTGATTCCCAAGATGTGTTTCATAACCCTCTTGCACTTGATATATCTTTTCACCCTTTTCCAACTGATTTTATTGCACCTAATTTCCCATTTTATGATGAAAAGGGTGATCCTAAATAACATATTCAAGAAAATTCTATGGCATACCTTGACCATGCCTCCAATGATAAATTTTTGACCAAATTATTCCCAAAAAGCCTCAAGGACTATGCTTTGAGGTGGTTCTATGATTTACCTCTCTAATCCATGCAAGAATTCAAACCTCTTATAGATAATTTTTTAGCACACTTTTTAATTAATGTTTTTGAAAAGTTTTTCTATGCTCAAATTGACAAAATCAAACAAGGAATAAATGAACTTATCAATGAATATGTCTTGAGGTACAAGATAATGCTAGCTAAAATGACCAATCCTATGGTAGATAAGGAGTTATAAGACATATTAAAGCAAAGTTTGATTGTTTCTTTACATGAGTCCATTATTTTCAAGATGTTCAAATCTTTTGTTGATTTATACCATGTTGTACAAGATCATGAAATGAAGCCTGTTTCATTGAATAAGCTCAAATATTTAACAAGCATACCACTAGCATCTATATCTAATGCTAAATTTTCAATCAAACTAAGTTATAAGGTTAAACATCCTAAGTATAAAAAGGAAACAACCAACACAGTTAAAATAGTTTCACAATAGCTTAATTAGCTTATCTTATCTAATACACTAAAGAGACAATTTATTTGCTTACTTAAGTATCCATCTTCATTACTCTTTGCATTTAGTAGAGTGTCATCGTGTATCTCTCCCTCATATTATATAGGTTAATATGAATAAACCTCTACCTAAAATATATGATGCAAATGCTTATTGTGATTATCGCTAGGGACAAAGACATTATACAAACATATGTTTTACCTTGAAGCATAAGGTACAAGACCTTATTCATGACAAAAATATTAAATTTGATAATGTAGACACTCCTTTTTTCCACTTTCATGTCTAAATAGACATCAAACTAAAATTTTGAAATTAAATGCAAAGTTATGTAGAAATCATTAAATCAACTCAATTCCCCCATAATATTTATGTATGCATTCTTTGACACATTAGTGCTTGCCTAATTGAGGTAATCCATTGCATTAGATAATTAAATTTGCTAAAAAGAACCCAAAATTAGGACCTTGTTTTAAAATGACCTTTCAATCAATTAACCAAATTATTTTATTATCAAATCCTATCCCATAAAATTCACATCACATTAAATTTAGTTAATTTGGAGAAATTAATTAGCTAATATTCTTCTTAAAATGAGGTTACATGGAATGAACATATTATAAATATATAAAAATCAATATTCTTATTTATCCTCATCATATAATCAACTTACCAATTTAAAATTCAAATCACATGGCAAGGCCTACCTCTTCTTACAAATCTTACAACCTCATACAAAGCCCATCCTCTTCTCACATGCCCCATGTTCCTCATCATGAAGATGGAGACATTTTGGACCATTTATCCTCATATTTAGATGGATGGTTCACATCCATTTTAAAAGTTTATAAATCGGGGGCTCTTCCTCCAATTTAGACAAGATTTTATAGTTAAATATTATTATGCCAAAATACCTCAAAAAAGCTTAATTATAGTGTTACCATGCCAACATGCCAAGCCAAAGTGAATGAAGAGGAGATGATGCAAGATAACTTTTGAAAAGGACTCCATTGTCCATAATATAAGCAAGCAAATCATCTCAACAATAAAATTTGGATCTAAAAGGAGGCTCAAAGGGAGTTTTTATTTTGTGCATTTAGTTATGTTTTCATTGTGTGCTTGTTATATATGATCACCTTAGTACATAGGCAAGAATTGTTAGTTTGAATTAAAGTTATTTTTTGATTGAATTTTATTCATTAACAAGAAACTAATGATCCTTTTCGTAATCCTATGTTACATAATTTCATGCCATGTTGGAGAACACTTCATGAGTGCGTACCCAACAAAATTGTCTTGTTCTTAATCTCTTATTCTAATTTTTTTTGTGTTGCTAAAATAAAATAGAGCACAAAGTATTCATGATTTTTTGTGTATTAATTTTTTTTATTGATATATGTAAGTGTATCATTAAAATAATCTAAAATTTTCAAAAAAAAAAAAACTAGTTATAAATTAGTAATTATAATCAATTTAGCAACTGCCACTTTTGTTTTCTAGTTTTCTATTTAAAAATGGTTGATAAAGAGCAAATAAATTTTTTTATTCAATTTTTTTAGCTTAATTTTCTTAGATAGGTTCATATTTGACCTATGAGTAACCTAATTTTTTTTTTAAGAACTAATGTGTGTTTAGAAGTTATGATCAAAACACTAACTACTATTTTTTATGTTTTTATGTGTTTAGTTTTATTTATAACATTGATTTTATAGGTTTCCTCTCATCTTTTGGTCCAATAAAATTTCTAAAAGTTTTTTTTGAATATTTTTTCTAATAAAGGATAAATAATATTTCATCCAAAAATTCCATTTTCATATTTTATTTTTGTGCTTAAAAACCACTTAATCACACTTGTATTTTAGTTTTTGAAGTTTTTACAAGTACAAACAACACCAAGGGTCTAAAATTCACATCATATTTCACTTGGTGATATAAAAATAACTCAAAATTAGATTAAATGCTCATAAGAGCTTACCTTTTTATCATTTTTACTTGTTATTTGTGTTATTTTTTCAAAATTGACTTAGTGTGTATGATCTCCCCCATCCTTTTTTAGGGAACTCAAGTGACCAAAAGTTCTTTATCATTTACTTTTTGTCACTTAGTCCAAGTTTAGAATGAATTTCACTAAGGCACTCTATAAGATATGAATGACTTGGATGGCCCCAAAATGACCCTAAAGTTATTTTGTCTTTATTTCTTGCATCTTGGCTTGTGGCAAGAACTTGATTCTCCCTCAAAAGTTTTCTAGGGAAGTGTTGACTAAGGAATTCATCTCCTAACATCACTTCAACCCTAATCCATGATAGGGGTATATAAATTAAGGTTGACTTATTGGTATGATTGATTGAGTGGTTAAATAATCTCATTTAGTAGAAAACTACCTTGTAACATAGGTTTAACTTGGACATCACACTATACTAACAATTGATGGATGTAGCAGTTATGAAAAGGACAAGTCTTTTTCACAAAAATCCAATTAACACATATCCAAATGACATGTTGTGTCCTAGTGTTAAACCACACATATGAGACCATTTATAACATACAAAAATTGATAGTTTTTAGAAAAGCCCCACTTTTCATGGATAAATTTTCAATGCAAGGCAAGTATCCTGGAGTTCCATGTCTTCATATGAAATCTTGAGAGAAGATGGGGCCTAAAAACCCTAATTTTAATGCACATTTAATTTTTATATTAACCAATTAAATTATCTCAATAAGGAGTATATAGATGGAATTTGACAATATGAAGCCAACTTGTCAGTTTTTAGGAATGAAAACCACATCAAAATAAAATCATTTGTATACACCCCTTTTAGACTAAATAGGTGTTATGATATCTATTTGATTCTACACTTTGACTTAGTCATTTTTCAAACCTTTTATGGGTGTATAAATTATTTAAAAGGGGCTTCATTATGTTGCCCATTTCATTCCAAGTCTTTGCATTACAATTTTTTAAATAAACCATTTGCCATACCTTTTGAGTGAGGTAACATCATTATGCTTCTTGCATTATTTCAAAAACCTTTTTTGTCATATGTCCAATAAATTTCAAAACCACATGCACCTTTTTAGTTTATGATTGGTACCATTATGCCATTTGTTTTGATCTAGATTTTAGTGTTTTTAAGAATTGATTATTTTAAATTAAGTTATTAATTTATCTTGTGAAGTTTAAATTAAAAAATTTGATCGGTTTATGCATATGCCTCACCTAATTTTTTCTTAATCATTTACCTCTCACTTTTGGATTATGTAACTCGGACTAATTCTTTACTTACTTTGAAGATATTTTGTGCTTAGATTTTTTAAGTGGTCCATTTTCCATGTGCATTGTGTCTCTTTTGATTGCTTATAACTAAATTAGAAACTCTCTTTCCAAGTACAGTATTAAGTATAAATAGTTTACATTTGAGTCTTGCTCATCACTTGGATTTAAATGTTTTACTCCTCATCCTTATTCTTTCCTATTTGGAATTGATTTTCCCAATTATTTTTATGCATATGTCTAAAATCCAAGGTTTTTTACCAATTATCAAGTGTGTGTTTGAATCTGAATGCCTAGTTTGAGTCCAAGTGTTTCAATTTTTTTAGATTAATTATCTTGCCTTTTAGACCTATTTTGTGTCAAGTCTAGATTTTGTGTTGTGTTTCCAAAAGAAATAGAATTTTAAATTTTATCTTAGATCTAATTATTTTGAGCCTAAATTTGTACCTTGTTCCCAAAGACCTAGCCACCTTTCCATTTTTATACCTATATCAAAGTTGTTTGAAACACTTTTTACTAAAATTGGAATTCAAATTTATCCATTCACTTGACCATTTATGTGATACATTTTACATTAGACCTTGAAAGAATTTTAGATCGAGTACCTATTCCTAGACTAATGTCATTTTCAAACCTAGACCTAGACCTAGACCATTTTCATAAACCGAAACTACCCTCTTTAGGTTAATTGTAAAACCTAGCCATGTCAATTATCATATGCTATGATCACTCTTATTTGGGAAAATTAACATATGATATTCACCCTTTAAATGATAATGGTACCCTATCCCCTACCTATACCATTAACCTTCCTTTAGCTTACATGAGCAACCAAGCTCCAAATTTCATAAGGCTTATCATTCTAGGACCTCATCCTTTGATATGCATTATCAACCAAGCTATACATCACCCAAAGATTACCATTATATGCCCTCATCATTTGGCTTGTGTTAGAAACCAATCTCTATAGTTCCAAAGGATTACCATTAAAGGCCCTTCTCTTTTGGCTTACATCAGTAACCAAGGACTAAAGTGCCCATTTATTACCATTATAGGCCCTCATCCTTTGGCTTGCATCAACAACCAAGCTTCACAGT
This sequence comes from Torreya grandis, assembly GCA_037957365.1. Lineage (NCBI taxonomy): Eukaryota > Viridiplantae > Streptophyta > Pinopsida > Cupressales > Taxaceae > Torreya > Torreya grandis. The sequence goes on from JARHVA010002908.1 coordinate 211,819, forward strand.
GCCCATTCATTAACACTCTAGGCCCTCATCCTTTGGAGTGTATTAGTAACCAAGCTTCACAATTCCCATTCATTACCATTCCAAGGCCTCACCCTTTGGCTTGCATTAATAACCAAGTTTCATATTACCCTTTGATTACAATTTTAGGACCTCCTACTTTGGCTTACATCAACAACTAAGCTTCATAATTCCCTATCATTACTATTCCATGCCCTCATCTTTTGGATTACATTAGCAACCAAGCTTTGAAACATTCATCCATTAACATTATACGGCCTCATCATTTAGCCTACATTAGTCACTAAGCTTCATAATTCTTAAGGATTACCATTCTTAGACCTCATCCTTTAGTTTGCACTAACAACCAAGCTTCACAATGCCCTTTCCTTACCATTCTAAACCCTTCTCCTTTGTCTTGCATCAACAACCAATCTTTGTAATGCTCTTTAATTACCATTTTAGGCCCTTGTCCTTTAGCCTTGATAACAAACAAGCTTTGTAGTGTTCATTAATTACCATTCCTGGCCCTCATCCTTTGACTTGCACTAGAAACCAAGCATTAGAATACCTATTCATTACCATTCTAAGCCCTCATCCTTCAGCTTGCATTAACAAGCAAGTTTTTTAATGCCTATTCATTACCATTCCAAGCCCTCATCCTTTAGCCTGCATTAACAAGCAAGTTTTTTAATGACTATTCATTACCATTCTAAGCCCTTCCAAATATGGTAGCTTGTTATATTAACAATGTTGCATAATTATGGCTATACAGAGCATAACTACCATCCTAGACCCACATCTAGTCTTTATTAAGCCCATATTAGATTATCTTATTACAAATATATCTATATTGAACCAAAGGTCATTCTTCATATATTACCAACCTTCCCTCACTTTAGAAAACCCATACTAGTCTTCAAGACACAATAGATCCAGTCATTACCACTCTAAAACCCATCATTCAAAGACCAAGATGTGTTTACAACTAATATTTTACAACCAATTATAAACTAAGGACAATAAAACTAATCAATCCATGATGTTTTTGTTACATTTATTTATGATGAGTCAACCTATGATAAAATAACCTTTTGATCCTTTCCCTATTACCAAGGAGTCTCACTCTAACAAGCCAATCTTTATTGAGTTATGTCTTAATGATTATAATCGCATTTGGGTAAATCATTATCTTAACCATTGTCCTATTTCTAAATATCCCCCCTTTTACAAACTGGTCTCCATAGATTTGTATCTTAACCTTTTCCCCCTCATTGAAGAGTCTCATTTTGACAAGTCAATATCTATAGAGTCACCCCTTGAGTTGTTCCCTCTCTTTAAGGGACTTCATGTAGATGAGCCAGTCTATATTGAACACTTTTTAGATGAATCTATTTTCAAAGAGCTCATAATGCCATCACAAGCCATTACTTATCCAATACAAAACATTCAAAAATACACCATCATATCATCATTCACACCAGATGAAGAATCAGTGTTGGAGTTAGTTTTTATTATTGAAGAAATATAATATTTAGCATCAAAATAAAAATCAACATTAGTCTTGACATTGGATTTAGAGTCCCTTGAGTCAGACTCAGCTTTAGAATAAGAATACATTCATATATGTTAAAACATTGGTTACACATGCCTTGCAAATCATATAGAATACATCTGTGATCCTTCCACAAATTTTGATGATGATCACTTCAACATCAACATAATTTATCCCAGTATCTTCTATGAGGATTGTGTTACCTCTTCCCATTCCATTATCATTCCACATGCCATTAGTACCACCTAACACAACCATTATATTGGTATTCCACCTCCCACAAATGTTGATTGGGACTGATAGAATCACACCTTGAATGCATCTATGATGACATATCAATTGTATAATATCACGGGGACCAAGACCACATTCATGTAGAAGAAGAACAATCTACTAGTGAAACCTTTTTTAGAGGCATTAGGGGGAAATAAAATTCCAAACTTAGCATCTTATAGTGAAATATTGTTTAAGGTGATATAATACAATCAAATTCAAAAGTCAAAATTCCTTAGTGAAACATTCTCATAGGTGATAGGATAATCAAAACAAATTTATTGGTGAAAACCTCTTTGATTGATAATATTTAAGCACAATAGTTCACTACTTAATGAAGACATTATCAAAGATAACACTAGTGTATCTTCTATTATACAACATAATAAGATGGAGGCTACTCTCAGGCCCAAATAATATAAAAATATGATGGTCTTATCGAGAAGTTATTTAGAATTCTTTGGGCCAGCCACAACTAAAATTATGTCAAATATGGGATCAAAAACTTTGTGTGCCTAAAAATCTTGATCTTCATTTATTTCCCAACCATTATACATTCAATAATGATCCATATCCCCATTACCAAAAAAAACTTTTATCCATTATTTATCCATATTTACCATCCCTAGCCACACTTTCCTTTATAAAGGCTACAAAGACAGCTTATCTCTAAGTTTGGAGGAAATAGAATTAACAACCAACAAAGATCAAAATAGTGTTGTTAGAGTCCAAATCAACATTAGGTTCTTGATAGAGAAGCTATTCAAAAGAGGTGTGGGCTAGAAATTTATAATAACTAACTATTATTTATGTATGCATCTCCACATCAATAAGAATAATAGAACCATTTTAATGTACCTTGAAATTTATCTTGCCTTTCCATGTGGCTAACCTTTCACATTTGCCTTGCACCTCATCCTACCATTATTTCATACCTTTCCATGTGCCTTTCCTTTTGTTTTGCCTCATCTTACCATTGTTTTATTCCTTTGTATATATTTAAACTACCATGAATTGAGGTCCTTTGGGACTATGTAGGTAGTGCTCAATTCACATTGACGTTAGATCAGTCCCCCTTTTTGCCACAATATACCATTCTTTGTATCATATTATACCCTATACCATTACAACCATGCTCTTAATCCTTTTCCAACTAGTTCTTTTTACCTAACCCTTCCTTTCATGTTTGGTCTTGGTTCTAATTCATTTATACTTCAATCACATTTAGTGATTGATGTAAAATTTAGTTATAGTATTTATTTTAGAATTACACATTCAAATGGAAGTATATGAAAGAAGCATGATATTGGTCCTATAAATTTAATCCTTTATTTATTATTATGGGTTCCATTGATTATAAATAACTTTGGGTAAATCAATGTCCCACCCTATGTTAATACTTATAACCACCTCTCATAAAATTAGTACCATTGACCCTTTGTAATTATTTCATAATTATAGCCACCTCTAGACAAATTAGGGATAACACCTTTACCATGCATTGTTACATAACCTTACCATTATTTTTATCATTTTCCTTTACGTAAAACTTGATGATACTTATTCTAATGCCTTTTGAGTAGATGGAACTATAGTGATTTGAGGTCCATTTAAACTATGTAGGTGACATTCAATTCATATTGAGGTCAACTCAGTCACCCCTATACCATGCTCTTATCATTTTACAAATGACTTAAGCTAATGTTATCACTATTTTACAAGAAGTATCTTGTCAATCTCTAATGAGTTAATATACCCTAAAAAATCCAAAAACATCCATAAATTTTCAAAATCCTAAAAATTAAAAACATTAGATTACAATATCCTAGAGAGATATAAAGGCCCAAAATATATAAAGCATTTATCTAGTTTAAACCTAGTTAGCCATCCTCGATTTGCTCTACTATGGAAAAATCTGTTATTGGTTTAAATATATTCCACATCCATTTGGGGTGTGATCTTCCCTTTGTATGTTTCCTTAATTAGGGGCACCATATAATTGACACTTTTAGGCAAAGCTCAAATCTTTTGTCTTATTGGGGAAACACCAAAGCATGAAACTTATACCATGATATATTAATCCCACATGTTATTCTCTTGCAAATAGCCTTAATTGGGGGCACTGCCTATTTATCATTCTATTATGCCTTCACATGTAGGTAATGACTTGGTTAACAACATGATGTTTTATGTTGCTTTTACTTTCAAGCTTTTGTGTGTGTGTTTTTTTAGTTTTTTTTTGTTTATTTGCTTTCATTGTTGTGACTTGACTCAGTCTATATGTAGTCATTAAGTGATTCCTTATAAATTTTACTTAAGTTCATCCATATTCATACATCAACATTATCATCATGTTTATTTATCATTAGTACATTATTTTTAATTATTTATTGGATTGATAGTCAGTCCTTATGCACATTACAACTCAGTCACCATGGTGTTTTATATCATGGTGTATACCATCACGTGATACACCAAAAATTAGGTTAGGGGATCTTAAAAATAATGGTGTTGTAGTACTTCTCGTTGTTCACCTTGGTGAATTCTCCCATCCTCCTTTATCAAATCAATGCATTGACCATTATGGTTGTATCAATGTTAATATAGATGAGAATCTCTATATTGGAGGGTATACTTGAATTATTCACATTGATCAATTCTTATTCTCATATTTTATTCCTCATTCATTTTTATCCCACTTTTGGGTGAACTAGATTGGCCTGAGGTCTATTTATATTATGTAGGTAGTGCTTAGATTCATGACATGTCTTGAGTAATCTCGACCACCTTTGTTTTTCCAATCATCTATTTCATCACTTTTCACATCCTTGTGTGCGTGGTTATTTATGATGTCTTCAATCATTAGACCATCATATCTAAATTTATGCCCACTCATATTTTATATTTGTAATAGGTTATTATCCTTGTGTTATGCTTTCCAATCTACCCTACTAAGGCACAATCATATTATCATGTTCAAATCTTCCATACTATGGAAAATTCATTATTCAATCCCAATCATCAAAATAATTATAACTACCTTTGAGAAAATAATTATTTTGACCCATCTACCCTTCTGAGGTACATGCCTATGCCAATGATTATAACCACATTTGGGAAAATTAGTGTCTCAACCTCAATTACTGATTATAACCACCTTTGGGAAAATTAGTACCTTTTAATGCTTACAATCATTATATCAGTTGGATTAATCTCACCCATAGGTTAATTTTTTCTTATTGTTTATTATTTTTAAGGGACCATCCATAAATCATGTGTGTCAGCCACTCCATCGATTGGGCATCATCATAGGCTTCCCAAACTTTATTTAGAGCATCATTCTTCAATCATTTTTTTCTTTTTCTTCTTAACAACTTTTTCATTATTTGAAAAGATGTTATTTTTACTATGTCTTGCAATGCCTTCTCAAATAGGGACAAAATGTAGACACTCCTTTTTGGCCACTTATGTGTTTAAATGGACATCATACTATTTTCTTGAAATCAAACACAAATTGATCCAAAAATCATTAAATCAGCCTAATTCCCCCATAATTTTTATGTATGTATTATGTGACACATTAGTACATGCCTAATTGAGGTTATATACTACATTAGATCATTGAATTTGATAAAAAGTATCTAAACTTAGTACCATGTTTTTAAATGACCCTTCAATAATTAACTAAATTCTTCTATTATCACATACTATCACATCAAATTCACATCACATTACATTTATTTACTTATGAGCAATAAACTAGCTAATATTCTTAAAGGAATACACATATTATAAACATATACAAATAATTATTTTTATTTATCCTCATCATCCAAACAACTTGCCAATTTAATATTCAAATTACATGTCAAAGATTACACCTTATAAATCTTATGCCCTAAAAAATTTACACTTTCTTACAAAGCCTATCCTCTTCTCACATGTCCCATGTTCCTCATCATGAAGATGAGGGAGACATTTTGAATGCTTGATCCTCATCTCAATATGGATGGTTCACATCCATTTAAAAAGAGTATAAATTGGATGCTCTTCTTCCAATTTAGACAAGCTTTTCTAGTGGAATATTATTATGCCAAAATACCTCCAAAAAGCTTCATTGTAGTGTTACCATTCCAACATGCCAAGCCATATCGAGCCAAGCCAAGGTAAATGAAGGGGATACGATGCAAGATCCCCATTGAAAAAGACTCTATTATCCACAATCCAAGCAAGACAACCATATCAATAATCAAATTTAGAGGTACAAGGAGGTTCAAATGGAGTTTTTCTTTTGTGCTTTTAGTTATGTTTTAATTGTGTGCTTGTTATATATACTCTCCCTAGTACATAGGCAAGAATTGTTAGTTTTCATTGAAGTTGTTTTTTATTTTAATTTTATTCACTAAAAAGAGACTAATGATCCTCTTTGTAATATTATGTTATAGATAATCCTCCCAAGGAATCTAGTTCACAACCTGGTGATCACTAAAAATAGAAAATATTTAACAATCCTTTGCAAGAACATTCTAAGAAGGAACTAAAATTGATAATAGCATATAATTCACATTCTAATCCATCACATTATGGGCACCCATTAGATGGGATTATTGGTACTTGTACATGACATATACTTGATATGGTTTAGAGACCTATTTATTTCAATGATAGTGATATTAAGGATGATGAATTTGATCTTCATTCTTTATTCATTTGAGCATACCTTGGTAAACACCCTATACATAGTGTTATGATTGATAATGATGTAAGTGATAATGTTTGGATTGTGACATTACTTATGCACTTAGGTTATACCCATAATGATTTTCATCCATCTACTAGATCAATTAGATCATTTGATGGGACCTCCAAGATGATTCTTAGCAAGATTGACCTACCTTAAAAGTTAGTCTCACATATGTGATTCTTTCATTTTAAGTTATACCTTCCATGAGAATATTTTATATTTTATTAGGATGACCTTGGATCCATACACTTTGACTAGTATCTTATATAATTCATGGATGTGTTAAAATAATTCATGTCAATCAAGTAATTATAGTTTTCAAATCCCATATGGGCATCCTCTTGAACAAGAAAAACTTATACTAAGACATTTAATTACCAATACTACTAAGGCTCATTTATCTCAAAAGGGTAAACAATAGACAATCCCATTTATTAGGTGACTAGTACTTGAGAGACAATTACATCAGAGACATATATTGGATTTCATGGAATCCTCATCTACTACACACCATGTTCAGATATCCACAACACCTACGCATGTTCCTATGTCTTATAATCAGAATAAACCACATAAAACTCAATGATGGGTTCCACAAACCCATACTCATATTACTCCTACTATTTATCTAAGACCATAAAGTCCTATTTACATATGAATATCATCACGAACACTACAATGATAGATATTGCACCTATACATGTTTTTTGGAAGCTTCACTAGATTATTACACCAAGTTCATAATGGGGAGATATCTATGATCACCCTTTAGATCAGATCATAGGATAGCCTTTCCCTTTCACATTTTAAAAATACTAAAAAAATAAAAAACATTAAAAAATATAAAAGCATTTTCAGCACCTACATATTCTATTAGATCATTAGCATCTATGTGTTAGTTTCATGTTAATGGATGTCATACCAATTGATCTTACATACACATGTGTGTCACACTTTTACTTGAGTGTGATATAGGGATACACACATACATGATTTATTCCTAATTTTAGATGTTAGGCCTTTTCTCTACTCATGTCATGTGGGAATTAAGGTCATCTACCCCTATGATCGCAATACTTCCAAGTTATATCATTCTATGATTGCTCTACATTATCATGTTTTGACCTCATCTATGTACTTACACATGCCTTTATCCATGATTATATCTTTGACAAGGTACTTGATATGCTATGCACTTGACATTTATTCTAACATGTTTGATCTATGGGCTAATATGATATGTTTATATTAGTTACTTATGCTTTCCTTTATGCAGTTCCTTGAGTGTCTTGCCTTGTTATTATATTTATTTTTTGAGAATTTGAATATGCTCCCTTATTTGCAACCTTTGTGCCTATGTATGCTTCCTTTTACATTCAAATATGTCATTGTTTATTATATTTACATTCTAGTATGTCATCCTTGCTCTTGTGTACATTTGATTGAGTCACATCCCTTTGATTGTGCAACATTTGAACATGCCCCATATTTATGGTCTCCTTATAACATTATCTTTTAAATTATTTTTGAGTGATGTTGTGTGTGTGCTTGATTGTATTTTTGACCTTATAGTATTACTATCTAGACATTTCCATGATCCTTATCATGCATCTTATGCCTTCATGTGATCACATTGTTCCATACACTTGAATGTTATATCTACTTAGACATGTTCCTTATTTATACTACATGATTACATTTATATATTATACAATTGTGCTATCCCTTTGAGGTGAGGTATATAATGGTTTATATTATTACCTCACCTCCAAGTGTGGGGCATATTAGTGGGGGAATGTCAAAGAGGCATGTTATTCACATTTTTCAAATTTAGTGGGGCATGCTTTGGAAGCATGTTCTCCACACTTATTCAATATTTGACACTTATAATAGTTTTCATATTCAATGGGGGCATGTCATATAAGCATGGATTCCACACATTCACATTTTAAATATTTAGTGAGGGCATGCTTTGGAAGTATGTTCTCCACACTTATTTAGTATTTGACACACCCAAATTCAGTGGGGGCATGTTTTAGAAACATGTCCTCTACGTTTGTACTTATTTTAGTTTTCATATTGTTCCACATATATTGGGGGAATGCTTTAGAAGATTGTTCTCCACACTTAAATAGTTTCCAAATTATCCAAAGCACATAGTTATATAATTTAAATACATAGATGTGGTAGAATTCTATACATTAGTACTATTGTTATACATAGTTTTAGCATGAGACATATATAAGGTACATATTATATGCAATGTGCACCTAATATTACAAAATACATATCATTTTCATATTTAAAAACACTTCTACATACTATCATCACCTACTAGGATGTACTTTTAAGGATTATATTGAGTTAATCTACTACAGTAATTGGTTCACTTTTGGTATGGTTGAGTGATTAAATAACTCAATATTTCCAAGTATTTAGGCTAAAATTGATTTTATCATCCAGCCTTACCAATTTGATAGTAAGAGTTGACTTTTTTTTTACTTATGATTACTAGGTTATAAGTATGATTGGGTTGCACAGTTTAGCTAATATAAACTAACGAGTAGAAATTCACATTTTCTCCAAGGTTGGGGGCATGTTCCTTCCAATATATATATATATATATATATATATATATATATATATATATATATATATATCATTAAATATATGCAATTTATATATTTATATCTATTTGTCCTATTCTTATTTTTAGAGCCTTATAATGATACATCTTTGAAATCTACTTGCCAATAGGCATGCCTGTTACATAGATAAACAAGTGTACTCATAAGCCTTAGTTTTTCAATTTAAATAATTTTAAATACTTTCAATTCCATATTATATGAAATTATTATGTATTATAACATTTTATGTTAGCCACCAACAAAGCACTCAAGTTGGACTCAAACAAAGGCAAGGTGTGTTATACATACCCAAGTATGCATTTCTTTCGTTTAAAATAATAATTCCATTACTAGATTAAAGGTGGGGTGAAATATAGATAGTATTTCATGTATTATATATCACCTTAGTATTATACACTTGTGAAACTAAGACCTTGGCTATTCCTCCCAGTTTTGGACCTTTCTTGCTTTCTAAAGTCTCGCATCTACTATATATTATGCCCCTTGGACTATCTCTTGGTCAAACCAGTCTTATGTTGATAACTCAAACCTTATATCTTTATCATAATTATTACAACCTACTTATCTTCCACCTTTGCAAGTTTTGAGTCTTACATACTTTTTTTTTCCCTGAACACTAGTATCGAGGATATACACCTACATTGAGAAAGTGTCCTACTCTGATGCAAGTGTTTGGTGCCGTAAAGTCATCAAATTTGTAAATGAAATGTATCATAATGGTTGGAATAAGTGATTTAATGTGATTTATTTCTCTAAAGAGATTTATATAAATACAATATCAATCCTCATTCATTTCTCACCTAAAAAAGACCTAAGGCAATAGCACTCGATAAAATAAAGCTTCCATATTTCCTCCTATTTTCATATAAATCATAGTGACAACACATACATAATTTTAAATTATTAAAGGAATAGTATAAGAGATATATTTTTTGATCTAAAAGTTAGGTCATTGTTATACTTTTTTTCCACATATTGCATGATTCACACACAAGCTAACACATAGGGGATAACTACATAAGTCAAAGGTCCTATTCAAAGTATTGTCTATGTAGGCAATACTAAAAGTATTATCTATTTAGGCAAAATTAATTTACAAAGGAGTCTTTAGTAATATCTCAAAATTGTGTGATAACTAACCCATTTTTACCTAAGATCAACATGAAGATGAACTAGGGTTTTGTAAATCATGAAGAGTGATAGTCCATGACCCATATTTAAATACACAAAAGTAAAAGTGAAGTAAAACCTATAAGCATCCATGTGGTCACATATTTTTATTAGGTATTAATTATTCGACACCTACATCAATTTCAGATGGTAGTGTCAACACAACCATCCCAGACTGGCACTAGTGTCCACATATCCATAAACATCTAATTTAGAATTTGATGACTATTCTAAAATCTTTGAGTCTACTTTTTGCCTATTCTATATCTAGAAATGAATTAGCACCATAACCAAATAATCAAATTATTTATTTGTCATTTACATATCTAGCATATTTTTATTTATTATTTTTATCATATATTAGCATAATAAATTTAATATAGGTTTATCTGAGTTTGGCACCCAATTCACCTGCTTTAGAGATACTTTATCATCCTTCTGCCCTGGGATATCTCGACCCATTTAACCCTATATAAATCAAATTTGGACATCTAATTAGGGTTAAACAAAACCTAAGCTAAGCAAGCAAGTGTCTTCAATAAATTATTTCTCACAAAGGAAAATCAAAATCAATATATAAACAATAAGGCTAATGTCATTTCAAAATATGCAACTACAAAGAATTTTTCATATCTAACATATTTTATTCTTTGTATTCACATTGAATGATATAAATATACTGAGGTTGAGATTGCTTCTTTTCATGGAGTCAATATTCAACATAAAACTTATCTAATAACTAGGATATGATATAAAAAAATGGGTAATATTTTCAGGCCTCTTTACTACAATGGATCCATTGAATTTTCAATAAAAATTGGTCTAAAAACCTGTTCTATTATATTCAAAATTGACCCTACCCTGGATAAATGTAATGAAAATTTAGGAAAATCATGACTAAGAGAAATGGGGGAAACAATGGGTAAAGATCATGATTACATCACATTTAAACATGAAATTACAATTGTTACAATCTCAAGAGTGGATGAATCCATTGAAAAATAGAACATGCAAAAAAATACTTATTTATCTATCATTGTATCAAATACAAATAATATGATCACAACATAATCACATGATGCCATACATTTTGAAAAGTAAAATACATCAAAAAATTCAATAACACACTATGATGCAATTGGATTTACATATACAAATACATATAATGATTAGTATGACATACCATAATATCAAGACCAAGATGATAAATATGATTGTGTATAAGATTGGAATAATACTCCTCATGACACAAGACCTACATAGTGGCATCCTATCTCAACTAGTGGCTTAACACAAACTTCATACAATGATTACAATTTTTATGTCGGAACTCCATGGGAATGTCTTTTTGACCAAGCATTGGTTAAGATGAAATATTTTCCATTGTACACATATTCGTGATGCTTGCTTAATTTACTTATCGATGATATTACTCAATCTTAGCATACATATGTTCATATGTTAATACATAGATATTTATTATAGCCCTTTTTTTTATCATCCATGATAATCCAAACATTTGAGATAATTTTCCTATACTAATTCTAATGCCCATTTTTTATGACATGTTAATTTTTCATCAACAATCTACAAATACTTTGGCTTCCATTTGAGCTTACATGATTTCATACTCTTAATCCTACATACTACATGAGCCCACATTAATTATTTCTCAGTAGTGGCATGAAAATTTTTACCTCCATAAATGATTTTGAGATACATTATTGTAATTCCTATATACAATGGGTAAATATTACTTTATTTCACTTTCTCCACTTAGATATAATATCAATACTATTGTATCCTATACCTTGACACATGTTTTAGATTGTTTATATCCATCCAATTCTTTTATTTTATAACCTTTACTATTTTCACAAATTTAAATATGTCAAAAATTCAAAAAAAAATCAAATCTCTCTCTCTCTCTCTCTCTCTCTCTCTCTATATATATATATATATATATATATATAAATTAATGTTATGCTCAGGTCCTAATTTTTTTCAAAATATTTTGAATATTTTTATATTTTTAACATATTTGAAATATATATATTTCAAATATGTTAAAAATATAAAAATATTCTAAATATTCTAAAAAAAATAGGACCTGAGCATGACATTAATTTATAGATTTTTTATTTATCTGTCATATATTTGGTAGATAGAATATTGTATTTTAAACACACATGAATTTAATGAGGTATATTAGTGTGATGCATGACATACATACTAGACATGGATTCTTATAAGTTGGTTTCCCTTATACCCAATGGTGATACCTATGTTGGAGGACTTTGATTCTCTAGGTTATGTTATAACAATTTATATATATCTATGAGATCTCTACAATGTTGAAATACATATATTACAAATGTATTGATAATTACTCATATATTACTTTGTGCTACATGGATATGTTACTTACTATGATATGCCATTGATACATATGGACAATGTAGACTACTTTTCACTAGTTCTATGTTGCTTCAATGTTATTACTTTCTTGTATGATAGACTATACATTTTTTACTTATTTTTCATGTCCCTTAGTGATATGTGCGAAAATTTTTATTGTGAAATATTTGAACATGTATAATTATTCATGATACTTGGTTTTATGTGTGCAAATGTTACTTATGTAGCATTTGAACATGTCCATTACTTATGGCTCTTGGACTTATGTGTGTAATGTTTGATTGTATGTATGGCCTTTAGACATGTCCCTTTTATGTTTCCCTTGGTCTTATGTTTGGAATTTCATGACATTATGTGTTGTGCTTATTGTGATTGTTGAGATTGATTAATGGTGCCATGTTCTATACCATGTACTTTTCATACATAATCTACTTCATAGATGGTTACTTTACTACATGCCTCATTATTATATCTATCTATACATAACACTTTTATGTCTCATATTCTATAAGTTACATACACGCTTCAATGACAATTGCATTACTATGATGACATACTCTCCACATGTTTACATGATTATACAATATCATATATTTATCACATTACATAATTAACTCTTACATTGAGATGAGTGGTTTGTAAAGTAAATCCCTCATCCTAAAGGGGGGAATCACAATGGGTTTGTCTTAGATATCCAAGCCTCCATGAATATACAAAATTAGATTTGGGAAAGAATACAAGGTTAAAATATTTAAAATAATTAAAGTAATGCAAAATTAGATTCTATAATAGAGTACAATTTTCAAAGATATAAGTACATGTATCAAAGACTCAAATTAAAGGTTTTAGAGATTCAAAGTAAGTAAAAAATATGATAGATTATAGATATTGGTACATCAAATACTAGGGGCTTATGACATGCATATACTCAATTTAAAAAAATTCAAAGTATAGATTCATACTCACATGAATGGATATTCATGGGCATGTGAAATAGAGTTATGTAAATAAATTTATAGGTTTCATATTTAGTTATGATTGAGAATATATATGATTATCATTTTATAAAATTTGACATAGATTTATGGGGAATTATGCTTGTTCTTACTCATATAAACATTTTTCAAAATTCAAAAGACATAATTCGTGTTCATGCAAATTTTCAAGGCTTAAAAGATATGATACTGGTTCATGTGCATATGAAACTCATAGTAGTTTACAAATTCAAACGGAAATATTTATTTAAATAAAAATTTGTTGGCACTGAGATCATGATGGAGAAATGAATATTATTTTTTATCTTTTGATCATGAGAATATAGATATATCTGTAGTTATGTGATTCATTTTGCTATGGGTAATGTCATTTTGAGTCTAGTGAACTGATTATGTAGTTCTATCTTCTATTACACGTGATGTACATTTAAGTGTAGTGACACTCAATGGCCTTTGCATCACTTCCAATGAATTCAGTATGGTTTCACCTTTTTGTATGAGTACATTAAGTGATTTTAATCATTAATTAGAGTTTAAGAATTCATATTTCTAAATCAAATGCTTTATTATTTATTCAAAAATTATTAATTGATCACTTTTAATTAACCAATGTTTCAATTCTCTAAGTGATTCAATAAGGGGGTAGATTTATCCAATACTTCATCATATTTTATAAGTTACATAGAAATGTAGTCTCATCTCCATACATGTTTATTCCTTAGTTACTCTCCTTTAATTTTTCAAAATTTAGAATTTCAATTTTTTTAAATTTCAAATATGAATAATGATTACTCCATGTGATGTTAAAGTGTTTACTATTGAGTGTTCTACATAATTGAAGCTTCGAATCAAATATATACTATGTAGTACACACTCAATGTTTTATTTTTCCTTTACTCTAGTTATTTCATTACTAGAATAAATTAGGTTAAAATTTAGATACCTAATTTTAGTCATAGGTACTTGACAATGTTAATTATTGACATATCTTAAAACATTCAAATTGTGCCCATATACATAACTCTTTTTCATCATTCCTCTAAGCCATTTATTTATATACACTTTTGAAACTATAATAATTATCTCTATTACACATAACTTTTAAATTCAAATTCTCAAAATAATTTATACTACCCATAGACTATCTTCCACTTAGAACAATAGTCCTTGATTTCTATAGGGCAAGTCCATGTTAGGTAGATAGGTCAAATACTGTGGAATTTTCCACCTAGAATATCTTCATCCACACCAAATAAAATATATTTTATAAATTTTTATATACTCTCTAGGGTATTCCTTAAAATTTTTATGGTTTTCCAAAGGTAATTAACAAAATTTTTCACTATATAATAAAATCAAAACCTGAATTCAAAGACACTTGGTCTCTAACTTGGCATTATCTATTGAGAAATTATACACTATTCTCATATTATTAAAAAATTCAAGATAATTTACAATCATAATACATAATATAAGTCTAAAATAACTGAAATCAAGTCAAGAGTAATAATTTTCAATTATTAAAGCCATATCTCTAGCTATAAAATATAGTTAAGGAACACAATTGTATAATCACTTTAGGTGGGAGAACTACATGTGGCTTGATTCCCTCTTAAAATCATCTTGATACACAATAAATGATAAATAATTAATGGGATATTAGGTTTAATTCATACTATTACACCCCCATCTCATTTTCATAGGTTTATAGCTCTCACAAATACCCCTAGGGTTTCCAAAGCAAAAAAGGAGAAAAATAGTGATTTCCATGTAACATAAATAAAATAAAAACATATTATACCTATAATAATTCACATGATTAGAAGGCATAAAATTAATATTTACATCATATTCAACATGAATTAGTCTATAGTGAAAGGATAAGGATAGCCTAATTGTTGTCTAGGGAGCACGACTGTTGAGGAATATTTTAGATTTTGTTCTTAATTTTGCAATCTCATATTTTTTTATTCTTTTAAAATTTTAACTGCCAATCATAAGTTATGGTCAAAATGTATAATTAATAAATGATCAACCTATGCTATTATATAGGTATCATAGTCCTATCTATAAGTATATCATGCATGATCACAATCCTACTTTTTGTGAATTCACATTGTTAGAAATTAGAAATAGTCAACAAAAAAATATTATAGATCTTAGATATTTATTTTTAGTGTTTTCCAAAAATAAAATATTTCTATATTTATCAATTTTTAATTATTATTGTTAATAATTTTATATCTTTATCATTTTGATCTCTTTCAAGTTTTACACTTATTTGCACAAACATCTTATTGTTAAATAAAAAAATAGGGTAAAGCAATTATGTGTTCTTGATTTTTTTGTCAAAAATTTTTAATGGGGATTTAATCAATTGGGTAAGTAAATTTAATCTTAATTTTTTTTCCAAAAATAATATATTTACATATTTAAATTTTTTTAATTATTATTGTTAATAATTTTATATCTTTAGCATTATGATCTATTTCAAGTTTTACACTTATTTGCACAAACATCTTATTGTTAAATCAAAAAATAGGGTAAAGCAATTATGTGTTCTTGATTTTTTTGTCAGAAAGTATTAATGGGGATTTTATGAATTTAGTTTTGATACATAGGTTGGTGTGGCACATGGTTATTTCTATATTTTTTTAGTGACATGGGTTTGGAAGCATATTCTCTTGGCTATGTTTATATATATGGAGCCTAATGTCATTGGTGAGGTTTGAAATGTGACCTATCAATAGTTTTTCCACCATGAGTAGATGATATGAAAGAAAAGAGATGCTACTAAATAAAATTATCATAGTAATTATAATAATAATTGGAAGATGAAATTATTACCTTGTTCATAAACTCAAATTTTATCCTGATTGGTTTCATAGAAGTGACAAAAAAATATCATTTTTCCAAATTTGAAATAACTCTTTTTCTAATTTGAAGGTAAGCTTCCCTTGTTAATTTATTTTCCTTAATTTTAGTGAACATGTTATGAAGGTTTTATGGAACTTCATATCCATAACCTATTTGAAAGTTCTTATTTTTTAATAGGTTGGGATGAATATCAATTTGGAAGTATGTAATAGTTTAATAATTTTAAGGTTTTATGGATCTCCATATCCATACCATGTTAAAAATCTCATATTTTTCAAGAGGCTGGGATGAATGGAATAATTTTAAAGTCTCAAATAGTTTAAGATATGTAAAACAATTTACTTATAGTTTGTTTATGTTGAATGTGTAGTGCATATTCAGTGGAACATCTCTACATAATGTTGTGGGATTGGGATTGAGATTAGTAGTAGATGGTATTAATATAGGATGATTGTAATGGAATTTTTTGATTTTGGGATAAGTAGAGCTAAGGATGTTAGAATCCTCCTAGTCATGCTCTTGATATTTTTTTAAAATTTAAAATATTTAAGATACCTTCTATATTATATGGGTTATAATTAGGATATTCAATGGGAATATGTTAATTATGATATTTTTGGCAACAGTGTTATGTCCATCATGACTATAATTTATTCAAATAAAAATATGAGTTTTATTTTCTCATGAGAATAAGGAATATTTTATTTCCCCTTATGTTAAATGAATGTTCATATATATTTAAGGGAAATTTAGAGGTAGGACATTACTCTAATATTTTCACTAGAAGAGGAATGCAAAATAAGAAAAGTTTAAACTAGTAAAATGTGGATCATAGGACACAAAGCCACTACTAATTTTATCTTTAATAAAACTAAGAGATGTATTTAGAAGAATATAAGTTCACATTATGCAGATATCACACACAATATCATATTAATAAATGAGGAAGATGGTTTTTTTCCAAAAAAATATTTGAGCTAAATGCTAGAAGGTATTCCATTACAAAGCAAGGACAACAATAAAACCTTATAGATATGGTGCCACAAAGAAGGAAGAATCACTACAAATAATCAAATAATCACATTAACCAAAATGGATATTGACAAATCATTGATATGATCTATGTAATTATAATGGATAAAATTTTCATATTTTTTTCCAAATTCCTATAAGTTAATGGTAATTTTATTATTTTTCTTGTAGTCTTCAAAGACATATTTTTGTTTCACTCTAGTAGCTATTGTTAAGGTGTATGTTTAAATGTACACTTTTTTAGACAAGAAAAAATTACATTTAAAACTTACATATTACTTAAAGTAATCAATCAACTAATATGGAATGCTAATGTGATATAAGTATCACTAGTACAAAGTATCATATGAAACTATGGGTGTCACTCCCCCATGGTAATATTATTCTAAATTCATGATCAAATAAACTCATAATATTTCAAGGAGAAACCTATGTGGGTACAATTCCCCCATGATAAATTATGTGTATATAGATGTAATTGATAGAAATAACTCTTAGGTATGAATCCCTCATACAAAATTAGATATGTTTATATATGAAACCATGTTTTTAGTTTTTAGCTATATGTGTATAGTAAAATAAAAAAGTAACATAGGAAATCATTGGGTTTCACATGGAAGAAAAATAGAAATGATCATGATCTAGAAGAATGAGAAGAGGATAATTATAAACATATATGGCTTACCTATGAACTTAAATCATGGTATAAGGACTTGATAAATATGCTATCAAGATCAATAATTCAAATGTATGTGCCAATAATGGGATCAATAGTACAATTATCATAGCTAGTGAAATGTAGCAAGCAACATGAAATAAGTGGATAAAATAATGTCAATTAAAATAGAAGGAAAGTGTGGAGTGAAAGATAGACAATAAAAGAATGTATTAAATATTAAGAAACATTCCAAAATCATAGTCATAAAATTTAGGATAGTAAGGTATATTTTTTTTGTTACAAGATTTTACTCATCCAATGTTTTAAGATGTAAAAAATAACATGAATAGATCCATGTACATGATTAAGATATGTATATCATACATAATTAATTATTAATAAACATAATGTATGTCAAATTAGATCTATATAGAAAATGGGAATGCTTAAAATGATGTTACTATGCAACTATAAAATAAATAAGAATTGTCTTCCCCATGGGCGAGGTGAAAATGTAACCATAAAAATACCAGTTGGATTATCCTACTTCTTATTGCCTAATCAAAGTATATTGTGAGATGTATGTGCACAAATATAGATTAGTAAAACTCTCTAATGTAAGTACATAGGCATGACATGCATCATATGACTAAGATAAAGGAAATGATTTTTTGTATATTTTACATGAATATATACATGTACAAAATTAAGATATATATAAATAATTAGTAAGAACCAAGATGTATGTAAAATCAGCTCTCTCTATATAATGGTAATTATTAAAATTATGTCACTATGTAATTATAAAATGAATAATAATCCCCATTATAAAATTAAAAATAAATCACCCCCCCCACCTGCCACACCCATGTTTGATTAGATTATCCTACCTCTCACCTAATGAAAGTATACCATGGGAAGCATTTATGAAAACATGGAAGTGTAAAAATATCTAGTGTAGAAAGATAGACATAGTGTACATCATATGACTAAGAAAAAGGAAAAGTTTTTATTTTATTATTATTTTTATGAATGTTATTATATTTTTGTAATTTTTTATAAATGTGACAAACTGAGTTTATTAAAAATATAGTAATAAAAAATAGGTAAGGGTAATGTATAGAATATAATATTTTTAAATACATACATGTTTAGGTCCTTGATATGCAGTGTGATACCTTTTTAATAATAAATAATCAAAGTTTTGGAATAATCATTGGAGTTTTATCTAGGTTTGAAGGGTATGTAATGTATCTTTATGATTGGTGTTTGATGTGATGCTTGGTTTGTAGATGTTAGAAGATACCAATTTATTAAAAATTGTTTTACCCTTATATGTTTCTAATCTATTTCAATGGATATTATATTGTATTATTTTTGTTATATGCTAATAAGTGGTTTAGAATATGCATATGCTAAAGCATAGTCACTCACTTATTTAACATTTATTCTTTGATGTTTTCAAAAGCTAAATTGGGTTCATTTATGTTGATGTTGGATTTATTTGGGATTTATTTTTGTTGGATGGTTTCTTTAATTTTACATATCAAAACCATTGATTTGTGTTAATCCTTTCAAAGAAAATTTTAGGAGTGATTGGTTTTGTTGGTTGTTCAATATTTAGATAATTGGCTTATGTAAGTTGCTTCTCTTTATTAGTATGTAATAAAGTAACATTAAGTATATAAGGAAAAAGGGGTGGCCATAAGTTTATGGTGAATAATATAGTTTTAAAATACTAAATGTTTTTATGTCATCTAGATATTCCCATGGTCCATATGATGTCAATCTAGTGTTAAACAATTATTTATTTACTTGATTAGGATCTTCATTATTGAACACATAATCATATTATGTGTTTTCATAATAATTGAATTTTATTTATTATTCCACAACATATATATGTATGCTCTCTATAGGAATAAGTTGTTGGGGAGGTACAACCCTTGTATATTTTATGTTGTGATGCAATATTTTAGATTTTGTGGACTCAACAAGTTGACAATAATAGAAAGGAGTGTCATATACAAGAAAGGTGTATGTGTACCTCATTCATGAAAAAAATTATGAATATATGAAATGTATAAGGTATAACATTCATATCATGTATCTATGATTTTCATAATAGAATAATGTAATTGATGTCACTAAATATGACTTGAAATTTCATAAGTAAAGTCTTAGGTATGATAGTTAAGTCTATGAAAATTTTTCCTATAGGATTTTTTTATTGATTATTGAATCATTTTATGATTGTGTTATAAGGTGAAAATGACTCTTGATCCACCCCTAGTGCATCTAGAAAGGCCATGGTG
>JARHVA010002908.1:237500-265000 GCA_037957365.1 Torreya grandis
TATCTTTCCCACTTTATTTTTATTTGTTATAGATCTAGAACTATATTATAATCAAAAAAATATAAGTACTTTACTTCTTTATCATTTATATATCTATCATATTTTTACTTTTAATATTTGGACTATCTCAGTATAATAAATTCAATGTATGCTTATATCTAAGTTTAGAATTTTAATTGGCCTACCATAGATATAATTATCACCCTTGTGACATTTCATTTATATATACTTTTTTAACATCTAGATAACCCCAATCTATGATATTATAGGGTGATAAAAATACTTTAAATCTCACAATTCGGTGGTTGATAAGTCTTCATAGTAAGCATGGTCTTGAATCAAATTACATATTCACAAATAGTTCCATCTGATTTTTTATCTAAAATTAGGTAAGATTTCAAATGTGATGTAATACTGATATTTATTTAAAAATTATCTATGAAATCATTTGTTAGTGTTGAAAATTATTGTACATATATAAATGGTAAAACATATAATCAATCAAGTTCACATTGTTTTAAGCTCATTGAAAATAACATAGTGAGAAATTTATCATTGTGGGAAAAATACAATCATGAAGTATATAAAGCTATAATATGATGAGAAAGGTCTCATTTTCAATTAAACAATGTAAATTTGGAAAAAATAATGCTACTATAAATGGATATGAAAGCACCTCATAAGGTTTTGGGACCCTTGAAAAAATAAATTAATTTATTGTTAAAAACCACATAATATATGCATGATGGTAGTCATTTTGATATTAAATATAAGAATATTAGGTGAAGTAGGAAGATATATTATAATGTAAGAAATTATTTCATCAAAAAAATTAATTAATATGGTAATTAACCCTAATTCAAATATCTTGAATATAATATAGTAGACTATTGTAAATCAACTTGTGATAAGTATAATGGAAGTAAAATACTAAATCTGACAAATGAAAATCAAATGAAATAAGTTTAATTATGAATAAAATGAAAGACATAACTATTAACTATTTGAGATTTGACTATATGGAACTGATAAATGGTTAGAACTGATTATGTAAACATATAGAGACTAAGGCTAAAATAGGTAAAGTATAATATCATCCAAAATAGGATATGATTGAATAACACTAGTCCTAAGTTGGTAAATATTGTGTTATGCTAAAAATAATTAAAATTAGATCACTAAAATTTGTGATAACTTAAATAGTGCATGAGTGGAGATTTGACCTATGGATGTGTGTGGAAGGAATGTAAATGACTTCATCAATTTTGAATCCCTAATAAGGAATGCAATATATGAAAAACCAAACTAAAAAGGGGGGATGTAATAGGCTTAGTTAACCCTAATCACCCTCATTATTCCTAAATGTTGTGTATTTATCAAATAATATGAATATGCAAATAAAAACCATGTAGTTCTCTCACTTAGAGTTCTTTGTGAAATTATGATCATTTGACTATATATATATATATATATATATATGTATATGTATATGTATATGTATATGTATATGTATATGTATATGTGTGTGTGTATATATATATATATATATATATATATATATATATATATGGATTGAATACTTGATCATAATTTGCTTTGGATTGGATAAATCAAGATTTTGACTTGATTTAGGACTAATTTAAATTATTATAATCATAATTAGGAAGAATCGGGAAGCTTTAATATGCAATAGTGTAAGTGGTAGAATAGGTGAATTAAATGTGACTTTAAATCAATCTAAAAAGGGAAATCTCAAGCTACCTATTCTAAAAATACAAACCAAACTATAAGGGAGGGTTCAAATTTAAAAAATGGATGTTAGAAGGTATAAGGACTTGATCTCCTATAAGGGATAAAAACATCTTGTCCTTAAATAAATTGTTCGATTTTGGGGTCTTGGGATGTCTATATAGATGCTTAGAGGGGTTTTTTTATAGTTTATAACATTTTTATAAGTGTAAGACATAAATTTGGAAATGAATATATCCACATATGCTTAGGATAGATTGAGGTGGAAAAAAAAATCCAAATTAAGAGTTGAAGTCAATTGAAGTGAAATTAGGGGAAAAAATGACATTATCAAGTATTCGTGACCAAATTTAAGTAACTACATTTACCCCCATACCTCACACCCCATTAAGTCTATAATTAAATTAATAGATTAAAGGAAAGATACACCTTAGGTGTGTAAAACACACTTTTCATTTGGGATAAATATCTAATAGTGCAAGGTGTTTCAATAAAAAATTCTTCAATGATTTAAAATTAGTTAAATCTCATATATGAACTAAAATTGAAATGTAACTTGAATTTGAAAATATTTAAAAGAACAAGGAGTACACATGTATGTGTGAAACACATGTTTATATTGTAACATTTCTTAGAGATGATGCTTCCTTGAATCACTTGGAGAAAGGTTGGTTCCCTCAGCCTAATCAATAGAGTGTTTCAAGGGTGATAAAGCCCCAAATTGAATTAAACCTTCATAAAAAATAAAACCCATTGAATAATGTAAAATAATCAATGTTGTGTCATGTTATTTGTAACTCCAATAAGTGAAACAAGCTGGAATCTACAAAGGATTTGTAGATGATAATGATATAGGGAACTAAAATTGTAAGCTATACATTATGCACTTTAATCAAATTAACCATTGTCAATGGCTTATAGATTCAATAGTCATTGTGTTCCTTATTTCCTAAATGCATGATCATAAGAGAATATATTACATCGATGATCATACCATGTCTTCAAATAATAAGTAATATTTAAAGCATGGCATGAATCTATATCATGCCCCATAAATTTTAAAATAGTATAGTGTGCATTAATATATATCATTCCTCCATTATAATATTTATAAAATATGTAACTAAATGTAGATGAAAATTTCTAAATTGTGTTTGAAACTTATACATTATCCTATATAATGCACACAAAAATGTATAGATTAGTACTTTGTTCCTGTAATTTAAGTGTATGTGCATGGCATATGCCCACATATTCTATATCAATGATTGAATTTTGAGCCATTATAAAACCCTTAAAACTATATTAAGTGCCAAAAAACTAGTTTTTCTTGAAGGGACTTATCTCATATATGAAAATACTATTCAAATTGACCATATTTGAGGTGAGGTAATTGTATCCTAAAAGTCACTTATTGTATACACTCAAATTTAATCATTAAATGTTTGATAATGTTTACCCATGATGTCTTTACCTTTCTTGGACCATTCATCATTACATTAACTTCAAATTTATATGATAGCATTCACTATTCACTAAAATATCTTTCAACCACTCAAAATATAATTAAAACATCCATATTCTACTTATAGACTCATTTCATTCCAATTTCAACAATCTTTATCATTTTGGGACATGACTGCACTAGTTTAGATAAGGTCATCAACCTTATCCACTAGTGTGGCCTTGTTCGCATGCCCCAATGATAAATTTTTATACTATCCTTCCCACAATTTTATCAAAGTGGTTAATATAAATATTCAAAATATTCCTCTATATAAGCACATCAATGCCTCTCAAAGCATATTTAGAAATCACTTAAAAATTCCACTACATACTGATCAAAATAGTACCATTCTTTCCAGTTTCAATGATGATACATACAAACTATCATGGACCTAGCCTAAATAGATTTTATTTCAAGTCAATGACACTCATCAACAATAAATCAAATTAATATATAGTTTCACTTATAAATAAAAATTAAATTTTACACACTCACTCTAGGAGGGAAAACTACATAAACTTGAGACCCATTAGGGCCATGTAGGTAGAAATTAGATTACATGATATCTTTTGAGGATATATACATTATTCCAACCTTATTCCACTTTTTGTAATTTGATAGATATTGTGTTTATTATGTAATAAATAGGGTTTGTATTTTTAGGTCTTCTAACTGCACAATAATTTAAGGTACACTAAAAATTAGTAAACCCTCACAGATAGTTTCATGCACCCAAATTAGAAAAAAAGTCATGTAGTAAACTAGGATGTGACAAAAATAATCATACAAGGTCATAGTACATCCTTGTATTCCTAGTCTAGCCTTGTCCCAACATAGTTTTAAATCATTTTTTTGGATGTGATTTAGTTTGCAGTCTTCTAGCCAATTTCCAGTTATACTCGGGTTGCACAATTAACATAAAATCATGTTGAGGGAGGTTTTCACACTTATTTGTTAATTTACTATTTTTATCTCATTTCTAAATAAATAAATACTTTATTTTATATTTATATCTATATATTTATAGTATTTAAATTTCAATAATTTAGATTTATTTATTTGATTCATTTCAATTCAAAATAGATTTAACATTTTGGTGAATGTTAATATTATTTTAAGAACACTCTTGATTGTTTGATTAATTTTTGTGTGGTTTAGGGTTTCATATCAATTTATAACTTCACATAAATTATAATTTCCCGATTCCTTACACAAATTGTTTTTTAATCTTATTTTTTATTTGTTTATGCTTAGTTTTAAAATTTTAGTTCCAACAATTTTAAAAGTACTTAGTAACTTCATTACGGGATATGCAATGACGTTTTATATAGATATCATGGTGTTATGGGTTTAATCTAATACTCATAGCCATTTTACATCATTAAATACAAAGTTTAGTTTCCACATACCTCATAGTATATCAAAAACACCTAGCCTCTTTTAATAATTTGAATTATGGTGAACCTAAGAGGAGTTTATTTACTATGGAATTTACTCTCACCATATCTTAAAAATGGGGTTATTTGGATTTATGCATGTTTTTACCACTATAGTTACTCCAAAACATCAGGCTGACACTAATCAACAAATAAAAAAGTATATTTTAGAGCGCACACAGTCATTCAAACCCTTACCTACATCACCCTTTATAGATTTATTTCTTATTTTATTGTATTCAAAGTCATTATAATTTTATTATATAACATATTATTTTATTCCTATAAGGTGTAGTGATAGATTACATGATTCTCCTTTTTCATATATGCAACTTCCTTTAGTTTTTTTTGAAATGGATCGTCTTGGTGTTTTTAAATCAAAATAGTAATGTTATTTTCCAACTCCTTGGTATCCTAAAAATTAAGTTCCCAATGAAATTTATAATGAAAGTAACAAACAGGTTTATGATGTACATAATGAACATGAAACTCATATTGATCCACTCGAGCTTAATGGAGTAGATTAAAATCAAGTGAAAGAATTATCTAAATTTCATCAAGATATTCAATTTAATTCCAATGAGGTTAATAAGATAACTAGTCTCATTTTATAATAAAAATATGAGAATCTAGATAAATTATCCACATCTATACCAAAAAATATTCCTTTTTAATTTGTTGAATCCCCTACTTCCAATGTTTTCACTCCCACCATTGAATCTATTCCATTTCTACACCTAAAATTACTTCTATAATATCATACATTAGTTTGGTAACATCAATTTGATTCTAATATATACCCATTCCTATGTCTACTCATGCTATTTATACTCCTTCAATCTCCTTTACAAATACTACTGTAGAGCATACTTATTTTGCATTCTAAGATAAGACATCTAAAATTGAGCAAACCATTTCTCATGTTATCCATTCCAACGACTCATGTTCCTTATTACATAACCTTTTGGAACCTAAAATTACATATTATCTATTACCATTCAGTGTTGTAGCTCCTAAGTTTCCTCCATATGAAGGCAAAAGTGGTTGTAAAAAACATTTATGTGCATTGTATGTAGCTTGTCTAGACTATACAGATAATGAAAAATTGTTGACAAAAATATTTATAATAAGTCTCAAATAATATGATCTTAAATGTTTCTATGATATTATTATTTGATCAACATATTCTTTTTATTCTTTGGACAATAAGTTTTTAACACACTTTTCTATCAACATTGGTGAAAAGCTATCATATGCTCAAATTGCAATGCTAAAACAAGGATTAATGAAATACTCACTAAACATATTTTAATATATAAGACTATGGTATAAAAAATGACATATCAAATGGTTGATAATGAGCTCCAAGGTATCCTAACTCAAATTTTGTTATCTCTACTTCAATATTATATTATGTGTGATATATTTAAATTATTTAATAAGATATGTCATATAGTTAAAGAGCATGAGGTTAAATTGATTTCTTTGAACAAAATGAAGTAAAATTCAAGTGATCCTTCTACTTCAATTTTCACATTTCAAGGTAATCCAAATTATAAGAGAAAACTCAATGAAATAAAAAATTAACCTAAAGTTATAATTAATTATATCTCAGAACCAACTCAAAAGCATCAATTACAAGCTCCACCAATGAGGAATTTCTCAAGGTTATTATCACCAATGGAAGTGGACATGTCTAGACAATAATATAATTTCTTTATGGAAATGCATATTGTTACTAGTATAGATGTATTGGGTATTTCAAAAATAGAATTTTAAAGTTAAGCACAAGATTCAAGATGTCATTGATGAAAACATTATTGATATTGGCACACCTATTAAAGAGGATAATACACAAGTAAATGACAATTAAAATATCAAAATTTACAAGGATCCTTTTCTAAATCATCAATTAAAAAATAATAAGGATAATTATGAAGTAAATTATCCATATAATGTTCATCATCCTCATTCTACATATGGGCATCCACATGATGGCATCATTGGTACAATTACAAGTAAAAAGAATCATGCCCTATGATCACATTTTATGATAGTGAAATGTTTGATGATTATTCAAAGAGAAATTCACTCTTTATTCAATAATATGTTGATAATAAATCCATACATAGTGTTATGATAGATAATGGATCAAAAACAAATGTGCACCATAACACTCCTTTACTCTCTTGCCTATATAGATCAAGATTTATAGAATAATTATAGAGTTTTTAAAAATTATTTTGTTAATACACAAGATACTCTTTGGAATATAGTGTTACCCATATAATTGGGACCTCACATAATGCTAAATACATTATTAGTTCTACCAAGCACATCGTGTATTTGATATGATATTAGGATGCTCTTGGATACAAAATATTACATCAATACCTTCTGTAGTGCAAAAATGTCTCAAATAAATTCATGGCAATAAAGTGGTAAAAATTCAATGAATCCAATATGGTTATCCTTTGGAACCAATAATATATATTCTCCTGCATAATAGTTATAAGGCACATACATTGAATTACATGGCAATGAAATTATCAACAAAACTATTCAAGATATATTAAAAAAAATGTTTTTCCACTTATGTATGAGCATGATATAGTTACACAAGAGCATATAATATAATTAGTTTATCCACCTAATTATGAACATGATATCATTTCACATTAGCAAAATCAGTTGATTCCAAAGAGCATGGTGCATTCTATATGCATGAGATAGGATTAACCTACAACTATCCTATCTCAATAGACTTAGAATCAGATAAGGAAGATCAAATAGAGATTTTGATACTTAGTTAAATTAATGACCAATGAAATCCAAAAATATACTACATGGTTGCCTATATCATAATATTCAAGAGGAGAGGGTTTAAATCATATGCCTATGATACAAGGAAATATCACTAACTATACCTCTATGAAATTAAGTTTGTAAGTAATTAATGTAAATATGTAATTAAAGTAAACTAAATTAAATTGGAAAGGGGTTTAGAATGATAGTAATTGGTAAGGAGCCATGGTCAACCAAATGGGGGTTTAGGTAGCCTAAAATGGAATATGACAAGTCTAGGTAATCATATAGCCACAATATTAATAGGTTTAGAGAGAACCTAGACAATGATACACACACATTAAATCACTAAAAAATAAGTAATATATCTACTAAGTAAATAAAGGAAAGTGTATAGGGTTAGAAATAACTACCTTGATGTGGACCCATCAAGCAAGAATCTCCCCCTTAGCTTAAGTGGAGCTTTTCAAGAGATTATGTAGGCTAAATATTTAAATTTAATAATAATACCTATATGTCCTTAGTTTTGGACTCAAAATAATATGACACCTCCTTGTTTTAATTCTTACATTGAGCTTCAAATACTACCAAAAGATAAACTTCTTCAAGATAAGGTTATAGACCACAAACTCCTCCAAATAAGAATTAGGGCATAAGTACAAGTGAAATCAAAGTGAATAGAGTTTATATGATATGTTTGGAATAAAATATGACCCATATTTATTGATATAATACCCAAATCAACCTAGGCTTTAAGTTGATGGTATCAACCTAGTCTATATATTTGAGAGAAGTTGACTGACATAAAACAATATTAGATAGGATGATACATTACATATGTTAGATGATATCATCAAAACTACATTAATATAGATGATACAATACAACATGGGAAAATTCACTTAATAAATGGTATCAAACAAGCCACTTCCTATGAAATAAGGGAAACCAACACAACTAAATGAACTTAAGATATAATGAGGTAAATGGAAAGATAATATGAGGAAGGTAAAAAGGTATTAGGAAATGATATGATCATGATCTAGTATCGACATAACTCAAAAGCATCACAATAATTTTGACACCTTTCTTGGTTCACCATTTAAGGAAAGCACTCAAAGAGACCGATGTTCAAGAAGTGACTAAAAGAGAAAGCCTTAGTAAATGAAAAATAAAAAATATCATGTGTATACACATTCTTATAAGTATAAAGAAACACATATAAATATATCTTCATCTCCTAAAAAATCACCAATTATTAAAAAAGGTTAACCACAAGTAAAAGTTGTTACATATCCTCCTATTATACATGAGGATACATGATTACATGGGTACATGAGTAGTGATTTAGATGTTTATATTACAACATATGATCATAATTCATATTAAAATTCATATGTAGTAAATTCCTGTTCACATTAGGTCATTCCTTCATATTATGCTAGGGTTATGCATACATTCCCATCAAAAAAATAATTTATTGGGTACTTTCATTCTCCTTTATACATAGCTTTGATTTTGTTTCATTTCTACTTCTTATATCCCCATTCTAGGAATCCTTCTAGCCCTTGGCATTTTTTTCACTTTGGGAATTGTTGACCATTTTTACCATAAGTTAAAATGGATTAACCCCCTATATCAAAAATATTATATAAGGGGCTCATTATAGCATCATAGGGTGTTGCATAGTTCTATTTGATGTTATTTCATATGTCATTTTAGCTTTGGTCATCATCTACTCTAGTATTTGTGTCATTTGATATTGGAAGGGTCATTTTAGAGTCATATATGAAAGTGATAGATTTTCACAGTGTTCAAGTAGTCATAGCAAGGGGTGATTTGCATAGGCCTTAGAAGTTCATCAGATCCTTTAAATGATCAAGAAATAGTTTCTAGAACAAGTCCAAAATTCATTTTGGTTTTTGGCTAAGTGTTAGGGAATTGTCAGACATTTTTTCCACAAAAAAAAGATCAATGACCTATTTATTTCAATAAAAATGTCCAAAACATAAAGCTCGATGACCCATATTGTTTTGGGAAAATTGGCCAATGCAAAAGACTGAATCCATAATTCTTATGGGGAAATTATCCTAAAGGCAAAGAGCTCGAGGAAATTATTTGTAATAAAATCTTTCATAGAATTGAATTGTTTTAGGAAAGTTGATCTAGTAGAGTATGACATTCATTCAAACATAAAAATGAGCCTAGGGAAAAAATCATTGGCATTCAAAAAGTGATGATCATGTAGATGTAATTGATGGTCTCATAGACATCATTGATGTTTGCATCGATGCAAAATTCAAGTCATGAAAAATAACCATTAGGATTCAAATATCTTAGAGATGGTCATGTAGACATTAAATGCATTTGTGTAGGTGTCAAATATAGGTACACAAATGTTAAGTTTTGGCCCCATAAATTAGCCATTTATATTTAAAAGGTAATTAAAGGGTTTATAGTTGATCAAGATCTAATGGTTTGCATACTGATACTCAGATCTAATAGTTTTTTCTTAGGTTAAATAGGTTAAAAGGTCCCTAGGTTAAAATATCTTAAAATCCTGGAGGTTGGATAAGATCCAATGGTGCAAGTTCACTGAGAAAATATCTAATGGTGTGAACTTGACTAACAATAAGGTGGGTCCAATCTAGATTAACAATCAACATTCAATCATACCAATGATCCAATGGTGCAAGTGAAAGTCTACATGTCAAAGGATATTTGTGGAATAAAATTGATGGCCGATATTCCTTCATACATATTCATCCTATGGCATGTAAGAGGTCAAACATCCAAGATCTAATAGTGAGGATTTGTGAAGCCAATAAGAACAAAGGTAGTTTAGAGCAATGTGATTGGTTTGAGTTAGTTTTCAATAGATAAATGTCGAACCAAAGAGCCATTTTCAACCAGAGCAAGAAAGTATTATAGACATATTTTAGAATGGAATGAGAAACATGACAAGAGAATGCCATATTATCATCTACATAGTATCAAAGATCTTGTAGCAAGGCAAGCTCTTTAGAATCATGTGCCACCATGAAAGCTCAGTCGAAGACCCGATATGAACAATGACTTCTAAATGTGATTAATTAGTTCTAAGAGAGAAATTAATGAGTGTATAAAATGAATACAAGTGTCTATATGATAGTTAGTAGATGGGAAAATGTCTATGACTACCATAACATATGTGTGGACTCTCCTAATTTAGTTTCAAATGCTTGAGAGATGATCCATGATGAAAATAGTTTCATGAAGGTTATCTCAAGAATATATGCACCATTTTGGAGAGTTTATCATGATTTATATGAACATTTGTAATAAGAGACATTCATGGTCTATTTCACACTCATTTCTACCTACAATGCAACTAGTTATTTTGCTTGGATATGTGTTCTAGTGACTCTTAAACTTATTTCATTTCTCCTCTCTCTAAAGTTCTATTATTAGCTTCCATTTTGTCCTTTGTAATCTAATACTACACCATGTATGGTGAAGCCTTGTTGGTTTTGACATTGTACTTTGCCTTAGAATAATAAATGCATTCTAGTTTGAGTTCATATATCTACTTGTCAAAGTGTGTGAAGAGATATATAGTGAATAGTTAAGAGATATTAATCTATCCTTACTTTCTCTTAGTCCTTCCATGTTTGATGTAAGTGATTTCAGCCTAGCAAGCCATATGAAGTGTAATCAAGTGTATGAATCTATCTTAAGTGTATAATAAGCCTTAGTATCTATAGGTAATTTATAGTCTTATTTGCCTTAAAAATTCTTCGTACATCTCACCTTCATATCAAAACACTAATGTTAGTGCATTATAGGAATCTTAGACTAATGTTGCATGCCTTCTCTTTGTGATAAAGTATGATAATCTTGTGGAAAACATCTTGGTGCATCACCTTTTTGAGAATAGGTTTATTTCATGAAATTTATAACCCCTTAATAACTGCTAATATTTTCAATATATATTTAGGGAGCTGGCCCTTTTAATCTAGAGGCTCACTTCCACTATAGGTACACCCACATACCTTGGAAGTGTTCCCATGTTTCCAAAATGTGGAAGAGGCTTGAACATCCTCTTCTAGGGCGTGGATGAAAGATTTTATGATAATAGTTATGGCATGCATGATGGGACTTGTCTTGAAGATAACTTGTCAAGGTGAATGTTGGTCTTGATAACATCAGCTAAAAATTGGTGTGTTATTTAACATTTAGTGACTCCATCAAGTTAAATCCAATTCAAGTCCATTATATTTTTATAAACTTGCTCTCAAAATTCATGGTTCTCACTAGGTCATCATCTAGAGGATTTCTCAATCTCATTGACCCACTCTTTCAAATTGAACATCCCCTTGGAGTTCAATATCCTCATCCAAATTTTCACTTTGAATATCAAGTGGATTTTTCTAGCAATGGAAGTCAATAAAGTGAACAAGTTGAAGAAATTGAAATTATTGAAGAAATGGCTAGACCTCATGCTTTCCCTACTTTTAATAAAAAAATCCAATTCACCTTCAAGCATATGATGTCATTCCTTCTAATTCCATAAAAGGTGTGCCCATATTTAATGGCAAGAGTCATGTTACACCTAGTGAGCACATTAGGTATGTCTCCAACTTTTTTAGCTTCCATAATATCACTCAAGAAAACATTATCATTAGACTCTTTACCATGTCCCTTAGAGGGAAGGCTCTTTATTAGTGTAGGACTCTAGAAGATGGATGCATCATATCATGGGAGTAATTTGGAGTGATTTTTACCTCAATATTTGGAAATGAGAGTGACCATACCTCTCTCATACATTAGCTTAATGTGATCAAAAGAGGATTCAAAGAAACAATGCATGATTTTAATGAGAGGTTCTAAAAGACTTGGAATAGACTACCTCCTCATATGATGCCACCTCATAGATTTGTGTTTCTGACCTATTTGTCATGCTTCAATCCATGGGTGGTTCCACCCTCCCTAAAGCATATGAGCTTGTTATTAAAGATAAAAAAATTCATCCAAGCTAGAAGATTGTAACTTAAAGTATCTATGTCTCCATTGTCTCATAATTATACTAATACTCCAAATGTATCCCAAGTTCATAATGTCAATACAAAAACTAAGGTTTCTCTTAGGTAGGCAAAAAATAATGTTGATTGGAAAGCAAAGTTCTTAGCCTTAGAGGCTCAAAATAGGCAAGCTAATATGTAACAAGGTGCCTATTATAATATTTATCCCTATATAAAATAGTATTGTAAATAATATGTAAGATGAATAGGAAAACTATAGACTAATCCTAATAGTCCTACCAATTCATTCAATCCTAACTCTAACACCAATACAAGGGAGATGATACCTATGCACAACAACTTGGTATAAGGTGAGAAATGGAAGCAAATCCAATTTATGGATGCTAATGAAGGTAGAAAGTAGGATATTATCTCTCAAGGAGTGGTTACTACCATCTTATAAGTTTAAGAATAAGTGATGATGTAGACAAGTGTAGGTGAGCATCATCAAGAAGAGATCTTCACCAACTTCCTAGTTGAGGACACTTTTTTGCTTAGCCAAGGAGCCTCACTTGAAAAAAAAACTAGAGGAAAGATAAAATATTTATGTGGTTAGAGTAATGTTAATATATGAAAATTCAATCCTTATGTAAATAAAAAAGGTATGGTTGTAGGTGTAATAGCCTCAAATAATTATGTAAATCTTCAAAACTAAAATGTTGGAAGGAATATTCAAGGCACTCAAAATCCTCAAGTTTTGAGCACTTCATTGAATATAATAATTAAAAATAAAGTATTTATGGATTATTTAAACATTATATATTCATTTAAGAATACTAAAACATCCATTTCCCTTTGGGATGTTCTGCATATGCCTGATCAGAAAGAGCTCCTACAAAAATAGTTATTTATTATCCCTACTAGTTTCCCTCCTTCAAATCAAAGTCAAAGTCATGTTTTACTTTAAAGTGTACATAATATCATTTTTGAACCATCCACTATAGCTTATAAACCTCCTCCATTCTATCTCACTCTCAAAGTGGGTGACAAGATGGTCCATAACTACATAGTTGATAACAAAGCATCAACTTCAGTCATGCCCAAGGTGGTAGTTGATAAATTGGGTCTAAATTATAAAAATCATATTAAAATACTTCTATAAATATATGGTACATGTGTAAAAATATTGGGACTGATAAAAAACATGAAGGTTTTCTTGCATGATTGTCCTAGTTTTCCTATCCTATAAGACATAGTTGTTGTTGATCTCCTAGCCCACTTTGCAATCTGCCTATCAAGGGACTTCACAACCAAGATAGGTGGCTAAATTTATGTTGAATGGTATTTCTTGGAATTTA
This sequence comes from Torreya grandis, assembly GCA_037957365.1. Lineage (NCBI taxonomy): Eukaryota > Viridiplantae > Streptophyta > Pinopsida > Cupressales > Taxaceae > Torreya > Torreya grandis. Next base: position 251,356 of record JARHVA010002908.1, read on the forward strand.
GAACAAGGAAAATATTAAATTAGGAGAAAATCCCTTACAAGGTTTCATATTGATCCTTAAATTGAGACAAGTTTCAATCTGAAATGTGTGGCCCATGAAGAAAAAGACTCTATTATAGATGATGGAACTTCTTCCAAAATTGAAGGCATTATAAATTTATTTATTGATGAATATGGTACTAACACTTATTAGTATTATCTTTATTCTCTCATGTAATAAACTAATCTAGGAGTATATTGTATACATGAAGAAGGAATACTGACACCTCTACTTGCTAAAGAAGAGGGTGAAGAAGATGAGATGTGGAAAATGTTTTCTGATGGTTCAATAAGTAAAATTGGTGTATGAGTTGGTGTTATTTTTGTATCTACATAAAATACCAATATTATGCTTCATATATATTCCATTTTATTTTTACTTGTAATGTGGCTAAGTATGAAGGTTTAATTCATGGCCTTTAATGGGCAAGGAGAAAATGAATCAGGAACTTGCAAGTATATGGAGACAATGAATTGGTTGTGCATCAAGTTAGGATTATGTTTTCTTCCAATAAACATTTTATAAAGTAATATAATGATAGGTTATGGTATTTACTTGAATAATTTAATGCATTCAACATACAATTAGTCCCAATGGAGTAGAATAATCATGTTGATAGACTAGCTGCATAGGAGCTCAATTTGATACTCCAACTACCATAAAAGAAGATGGGAAGAAATATAACATAAAGATAATTTTTATACCCTCTATACCTTATAATTAAGTGTCTTTTAATTTATTTTATAGTGATAAACACATTACATTAGTCCTACAAAATGAAGCTGAGCTCTCCTTAAGAAATCAAAGGAGACTCCAAGAATAATTAGGTGATCAGATTGTGTAGCTAAATAAAAGTAAGATACCTAAGGGTTTGGTGACCTTATACACTATATTAAATGAGAATGATAAAAATAAGGATAAATTTATTATGTCTAAAAAACAAGATAATTATGAAAGAGTCTTGATCTTTCAAGATAGGCTCCTCAAACTAGGCAAGGTATGTTCTACATTAGAAAAGAAAGCATTCATTGATTTGTGTAGAGAGTTTCATGACATATTTGCTTGGGAGTATAAGGACATAAAAGGATTTTACCCTATCCTAGCACACCATAATATTGAGTTATAACTTGGATTTAAATCATTTAGATAGTAATAAAGACTCATTAATCCCAAATTTGAATAACTCATGAGGTTAGAGCCCACTAAACTCCTTGAATCTAAAATAATATTTCCTATAAAGCATTCAACATGGGTAGATAATATTTTTCATGTTATAAATAATAATGGGGTGATAATAATTTGTGTGTAATTCAAGGATATTAATAGGGTGTCACTCAAAGATCACTATCCTTTACCCTCAATGGAGCAGATTTTGTAGATTGTTTCAGGTTCTCAACATTTCTCTCTTCTAAATGGATACTTAGGTTATAATCAGATTTAATTCAATGAATATGATCAGTTATAATAGAATTTACCATTAAATATGTGAGTTTTGCTTATTGAAAGATGACATTTGGTCTATCAAATGTTGGTGCTACCTTTCAAATAGTAATGGATAGGGCCTTCAAAGGTTTGATTAATGAGATATTTTTGGTTTTTCTAGATGATATAATAGTGTTTTATAAAGATGCTAATGAACATATGAAATACTTAAGACAAGTGTTTTAAAGATGTAGGTAGTATGGAATATCTCTAAATCTAAAGAAATGAATCTTTATTGTACATGAAGGTAAGCTCTTAAGACACATTATTTCCAAAGATGGTTTGGATATTGATCCTAAAAGGATAGAGGAAATTTTAGGCCTGCCATTGCCCTTGCATAAGAAAGGTCTTCAAAGTTTCTTAGGAAAGATAAATTTTTTAAGGAGGTTCATACCTATTTTTACATCTTTGGTGAAACCTATCACAGCTATGCTCAGGAAGAACCAAGTCTTTTCTTGGACCAAAGAGGGTAAGAGCAGTTTTGAATCCATTAAGAAAATAATTAAACAAGTTCCTAATTTTGTGAATCTTGATTTTGCTAAAGACTTCATTTTGTATTGATTTTCTAACCTTGATACTATCTCAACCATGTTAATGCAAAAAAATGATGAGGGTGTGGAGTCGCCTATTGCATTCTTTAGTCAAGGTTTAGAAGATTATGAAGTCAAGTACACCTTTGTAGAGAAATAGGTCCTTGATGTTGTAAGGGGATTAAAGAAGTTTAGGCATATGGTTTAAAATAATAAAATTCATGTTATGGTGTCTCATCCTAGTACCAAGGAGTTTTTTAGACACCAAAATTATGTCATAGATGTGTGCAACTCCTTGTGTCAAAACCCCCTTGAGCCCCTTTTCAATAATAATAATAATTAACCTTCCTAACCCATGATTTTACCCCTCACACATTTAATTAATTTAAAATATTTAATTAAGTTAATTAAAACCACTTATGCCACCTTACCTAGCCACCTCATCCTAAGACTAATTATTACCCTCTGAGTCACTTCAAGACTTAGTCCCGTTATCCTAACTACCCATGACTTGTTCTCACCCCAAAAATAAATTACTAACCAAATATGTCCTTATTAATCTCCCATTTCTATAATTTTCTAATAGATGCCACACTTGGCATGAGAAATAATAGAAAATTGAATACAAATAACCCTTTTACCTATTCCCATGCCACTGACATTGGTCAACCCATGGATGATGTCAGTGGGATTACTGACATTGATTACTTAAGCGAAAATCCAAACTAATGTTTAGGTAAAAAAATCAATAAAACTCATTTTATTCACATATAGACTTTTGGGCATCCAATTTTCCACATCTTGGCTTACTGTTACCTTGTAGGAGTTAATCCAAATCAAGAACCAAGCTCTTGAGAACCAGTAACACATGCTTGTTTTCTCTATTCAAGGAATTAATTTGTCAAGACTTATAAGAGCCATCCATTTGGAACTTATCATTCAATCACCTCTTTAGCTAAGTACATCACATATTCTATAAGTCTTTAAGCAGTTACTTTATAATCACTTTATATCTATTATTTATTATTTTATGCTTTCTTGACTGAACCCCCATGAAGGAGATATAAAGCTTCCCCACTTATTTCCCCTTGTTCCAACACACCAAACCTTTGACTAGATCCATCCAAATAATACTCTCTCTCTCTCTCTCACAACTCTCCCCAACCTTTCAGACCTGATGAAAACCATTTCCTAGACCCAGAAAATCCTTTTCCAAGCTCCTAGGAAATTATTACCCCTATTGACATTAGTCTCTAAATTGATATCAATCACACTTGCTCATCGACCTCAGAAGCCTAATCAATGTTGGTAACTATAGATTTATAATAACCTCTCTAAAACCTACATAGACAACTTCCAAAATACAAACTGAATATACCACCTACACTCTGTTACTCTCTACTACATTCATACATGAACTATGGTAACATATCTCTCTTTTACTCTTTATTTGTTATTTATTAATCTTTTGTTTCTCAAAAGTGGACTATCATCTCTAAGGAAGTTTGACACTTCTTAGAACAAGCACATAGCTTGGTAGACCACTTATATATATCCACTAATAGATATTTTTGTGGTAGAGCTTTCTTACTTGTAGGTAATCCTTCCCAGCCAAAGAGAAGTGCTCATAATGTCTGGATACATCACGCAAACCAATTCTAGTTCATTCTAATCACTTATCCCTATCCTTCTCTATTTTTCTTTAGACTTGAAATAGACACAATTTTAGTGAAACATTTCTAGCACACTCGATGGGACCCTAGACTTTTCCTTGGGTTCATTGCTTGTTTTAAGTATTCGTATAGGTGCATTATAGTGGAAATTTCATTTCTTGCACTTTCTCCCTCTTTTCTCCCTCAAAGCATAATATCAATATTTTATTTTCTATTTAAGGGTAATAAACTAATTTTTTTTCTTCCTTACCACTCTTCTTTTCTCTTTGCTTCTAAAAGCAATTTATCATTTTCTTACAAGTTAAAAGAATGTTTTCTTTATTTATTTCTTCTATGCACATTAAGATAGTGAATTTCATTCTCTACTCCTATATCATCATTGTTTTCATTCAAATTTAAACATTTTAGACTTACATTTAAAACTTACTACACTTCATTGTTTGCTTGTTGCATATTAGCTCACCTAGTTAATTACAAGCATTATAAATGAATTGTATTGCACATATGTTACACAACCAGATCACACTCACAAAAACAAACATATAAACTCACCTAAGACAAGTCCCATCAGTATTTCATCACTTGGTGGATCACCTTACCCTACTCAGATATTCTACTTAGATTTCACCACCAAGGGGAGAACCCACTCCATTCTCTAGTAGAGTATCAACTCTAGGTAGAAGGTATATTTTGGATAAGTAGCTTGGCTTGGCTTCAAGTCCATGAAGTTTGGGGAGCAAGCTCCTATAACAAGCCACATAACTGGTCTAACATAGATTTCCTCTTGAGCACTAAAACTAACCTGAAACTAGCTCTAAATTGATTTCTATTACCTTCATTAACCAAATTCTCTTCTCACTATCTTATTAAGGCATAAGCCAACATGAGACTAAAATTAATCTCTAGGAGTTAATAATTAGTGGATGTATGTTCTTTTTCTGATTTTATATTGCCTTCTATATTTTGGAGTTGGTAAGGACATTTTTCCATTGATTCACAAAATCAACACTATTTGTAGTACTCAAGTTGTATAACCTATTATATCATGTTTTTGAGTGTTCTTTCTTCTTACACAGACCTCTTACATCCTCTATTTTACCTATATTCTACCTCTAGGTTTATAAAACATTAGATTTTTCATCTCCTAAGATATCATAGTGACTAAAATCGATTAATTCAATCAACGTCGGCAAACTTTAGCCTACCAACATCAATTAATCCCATCGACATCAAAAAACTTTGACTACCGACATTGATCAAGTGACTGACATCAGTGACTATGTAATTTTAATTTGCTCAAAATAACAAGCTAAAATAACCCACTTGCCTACACTTGAACCTATTTTTTCCTTATTCTATCACTAATACAAAGTATTAAGATTATTTATACTTCTTATTTTATGGTATTGACATGAGCCCAAGCAAAAATTCTTATCGATTATGAAAACTGACAACCACTTCCACCTTCCCCTCTTGTTGCTAATTATATCATGGAGCATACTTTAGATACAAAGCATAATCCTAACCCCAACCAAATTCCCATTATACCTAAATTAGATCAAGATTTTGCTAAATTTCTTGATCATAATGTGGAAGCCCTTCATCATTACCTTGTCATGAGCCGAACCTACAATTTTTTGGGTGACCCACTATATGGTATGCCAACTTCTCTAATGGAGACAACTTTAGTTTCAAATATCTCCACTATTTTCCCCTTGGTTACTCAAACTATTGCTTTGATATGTAACCCAACCATAAACAATGTCCAAAGTTTAGCATCACCAACTACCCAATCCCACCTAAACCCTAGCATAACTTCCCTACTTTCACAACTATAAGCAGTTCAATCAAGTCTCACCCCATTTTAGAATTTGGTGGTACCAATTCCATCTACTCTCACATCGATAATTACTCAAGTTACAATTCACCCTTCATCTAGTATAACCATGCTAATAACCCAACCTATAATACCAACATCCAACCAAAGCATAGTCTTTAACTCGACAAGACAAGCCCCTTTTCTTTTCACTCCTTAACCTATGACTCATTATCCTTATGTTTCACCAACACAACCTTAGAAATCTATGTCATACACTCCTGTTGCTTCTTATTAGGTTCCTTATACTTTAGGAAGTATCTCCCAAACCAATCCCCCACCAGACCTCATTAAGATGTTGATGGACAAGATGTTTAATCTAGAGACATCCGTTTTGGGTTCAAAGAATGTGTTATCTTATGATCAGATATGCAATGAACCCATCTATCCTTTTGTGCTTATTTACCCTTATCCAAGCCAATGGGAAATCCCAAAATTTACTCATTTCAAGAGTAAAGAGGATCCATAATAGCATTTATGAGAATTTAGACATGCTTGTTATTAAATAGGGCATGATGATGTGTTAGTACTTCACACTTTCCCTATGTCTCTTTTAGGTTTTGCCCTAGATTGGTATAGCACTATAACTCAGTACTCCCTTTTCTCATTTACCCAACTTTCACAAATTTTCTTAGACCATTTCTTTATTAACATTTCTAAAAAGGTTTCTATTATAGACCTTTATTCCATTAGACAATTTGATGAAGAGTCTATCATATATTTTATCACTTGATGGAGAGGCTTGATCAATAAACTCTCTTCTCCTTACCCCAATTTGAGCTTACTAAGCTCTTCTCAAGGGCATGTTCTAAGCACATTTCATCCACACTTCGAGTATAAATGTTTTTCACATTTAATGAGGCATTTACAATGGCATAAAAACTCAAGATTTGGGATATAGATGAAGGCAAAGTCAAGTTGCGTAGTAAGAATTCTAATTCCAAATCGAATGACTCCTCTTCTTCTAAAACTTCTCCTTCTAAGCAATGCAGTGGTTGTTAAATTAGCTTCTTCCACAACCACAAACCAACTTGATTCCTTGAGTTCCTAAAACCTAACCAAGAAATTCAAACAATGGTATGAACAAAGACAATACACTCCCATTAGAGAGTCATATAATTCTATTTTGAAAAAACTATTACAACAAGGTGTCGTAACCCTTCCTCAAATAAAACCTATTATACATTTTGATCCCTCCCATCCTATTCTAACTTGGTACAAGGAAGATGAGTTTTATAGCTACCATTGAGTTAAAGGCCACAATTCTAATAACTATAAAACATTCAAGAACATTGTTTAAGACATGCTTGATAGGGGTGATATCATCTTGGATAATCCTAATGAACCATCTAATAAAAATATGGATGTCTTCAAATAGACTTTTCCTAACCATTCACCAAATAAAAATATTGTTCATGACTAACTCATGTGATCATAATATCCATATAGTTAATATGGTCTTTTCTTTACCTCTAGTTTAACCTCTCCCACAACTGGAGGCACCTATTTTATTGACTCCTCCCCTAGAGTTAGTGGCATTTATTTTTCCCATTCTTCCTCCTTAGGTATAAGAGCCTATTTCACCCATTCCAATCCCATGTGAGGAAGAGCCTCCTTTACCACTCCTTTTGCCATTAGAGGAGCCTATATTGTCAATTTCTTTTACATCAATGTTACCTATCCTCTTACCACTAGAAGACCATGCCTTACCCATTATTCAACCACATGTTGAGGGGAATACCATTCCTATGTTATAATCTCTTGAGGAACCCTCTTCACCTACCTCTCCTCTACTGATAGAGAGTAATACCCCATCCACTCCACCTTTACACCTAGAAGTGTCAATGCTATCTACTCCTACATTAGATGAGAGACATATTGTGCCTACTCCAATTCTACCACTTTTACCACTTATTTTACCTATGGAGGATCATACTTTGCCTATTCCTTTCCCACATGTTGAGGGAGAAATTATACCTATGCTCTACCCCCTTGAGGAACCCTCTTTGCCTACCTCTCCTCTACCCATGGAAAACCATGCCTCTTCTCTTGTGTTTGTTAAAGAAGACCATATTGTGGCTCTCTCTCATCTTCAGCCTAAAGTAGTAGAGACCAACAATTTATCTTTCTCTCAATCACCTCAACATTCTAAAAAATTAGCTGTAAGGCATACATCAACTTCATCTAAACCCTTCTCATGGTTGGTGAAAAGTCTAGAATTTCTTGACTCCATGAAGCTATATCATGCAGTATTTTGGGACCATTTTAAAACTCCTTATCCTACACAATGAGTGTTGACCTTTACCACCAACTCTCTCACTACCTTTACCTCAAGGTCTTTGAAAAATCCAAAGATTCTTCACCAAAGTCACCAGAAACTCATCCATCTATGTCAGAACCCTCACCCTTATAAGCATCTACCACATTAAAGTAGATTAGGTCTTTAGGCATACATCCTATTTTTAATCTAATTCATCCATAGGTGAAATTAGATCTAACTCTCTAACCATAAGTTGGAGTTTCATGGCTTGAGCTACAAAAAAAATGTTAAGCTTCCTAGATCTCACTGATCCTTGCCTCTTCAACTCTTAACTTTACCATCAATTTTGGGACCGCACCCCTCTACTTTAGTTATAGTATCACCAATCCAAGTGAAATGAAAGGCTAAGTTACCTCCACTACTACCTCTACCACCTATTAGTCCTTTCACATTAGACAATAAGATACCTAACACCAAGAAATTATTAGTAAAACATGTAACTCCATCACCACTAAACAAGGCACCACGTAAAATCACCCTTGGGACTCCTAAACAAAATAAGGTATCCACTCCTATTACCACAAAAAATTATATCCCACTCGTACACTCTCAAAGCTTTTTCTTATGTCAGTTGTAATATTCTATAATAACTCTTCCTCCCATTAAGCCTTATAGCCCTCTTAGACTAAATCCATCTTGGTTTGATGATACACAATTGTGTTTATATCATCATTCACTTGGACATGATACTAAGAGTTGTAAAGCTCTCACAATAGTCATTCAACAACACTTTGATGTCAATAATCTCTTTGTTGATACTCCCATTAACTTCCTATTATTTCACCTCTAGCATCCATAATGCCTCATACAATTTGAACTGAATTTAAACCTAAAGATGTTGTCATACCCCCTTTTCCACCTCCTTCACCTATGTTTTAGATCAACATAGTTAATGTGGCTATGTGGTCACAAAACCAAAAGGATAAAGGTAAGGAAAAAGTCATTGCTCCATGGGCTCATCCCTTTTCCAAAGACACTCCTCCAAATCACAAGATTTCCATCTTGGGTTTCCCAAAACCAACATCCTCAAACATTATTCAAATCTCGATGGTGAAATAGCTTCACCAAAATCCTATGAAAATGTCCTTGTATGAGTTAATCCAAAACTCACTCCAACACCGTCAAGCTTTGATTACTACCTTATAAGAAGTTGAGGGAAAACTTGATGATCCCTAACCTCTTTCAACTTTAGTTATCTCTCTTAATTCCATCTCCCTAATTTCCTTCAATAATTTGGAAATTCCACCTCAACACCCTGAAGATCAAGATTCTACCCTTTTTATTACCACATATATTGATCAGAATCATGTCAAAAGAGTCATGATCAATGGGGGAGCTAGCATTAATATTATTTCCACCCATGACTATAAACAACTAGTTCTTCTCGATAATTGCATGTCTTAAACAGACATGGTGCTCCACTCCTTTAATGATACCATAGATACTATGGTGGGCACTATTATCTTACATATCCATGTAGGTACTCACATAATTCTTGATATCTTCTATGTAGTAGAAGGAGAGTTCCAATATATCATACTACTTGGACAACCTTGGATATGTGCTATGGCATATGTAACCTCAACTTTGCACCATTGTGTTAAGTTTGAGCATAATGGGCAAGTGCTGTTATACTCATTGACCCACCTACATTTAAAATATGCAACATGACTTATAGTCCCAATGATGTTCTCATTCCACTAAAGACATCATCTTCTTTTCATGATACTTTTAATGATTCCATAAGCTCCACCACCCTAATTACATAGATAACAACAACACAAATTCTTGACAAATATCTCATGGAGGAAACTTTTAAACATTTGTCACTTAGGGAATATCATTTGTTGATGCTCAAGATGTTCCATACTCCACAAGACTATGGAAAGCTTCATATGCACCCAAATTATGATCCCTATAGTGGGATGGTCATCCCTTATGGGCCCCTAACCTTCAAACTAATTTAAAATATGGGGGAATTGATTAGGCTTCCATTATCAAAAATCTATCCTCTTCACTAAAATCATTTACCTATGACTTCTCTTTCATAAGAAAGACTAGTTTCACTCACACCTATCTTTATAGCTATGCCAAGAAAAGATTTAGTTTGGTTCTTTACAAGTAGGTTGTTCATATGCCCATTGAATATCTCACTAGAAAAACCATTAAAAATGCCAAAAAGAGGCATTGAGTGGGTTATGATGAACCAACTAAACTCACCAAAACTTCCCATGTACTAATTATTTAAGAGCTAGTTTCTCCTTCTCTACCTTCTTCTCCACCATCACCTATTGAATCAGAGATATCTATACCTCCTAGTTTTTTTTCAATAAATTCCATCCATTTGGGGCCTCTCACCTATCACCAAGGTAAGGAAACAAGGTCCCTTCCTCTCATTCATCTTGAAATGACTGATGAAGACTCTCCCACTATTAACACTATCCAATGTCAAGATGATGATGCTATTCTCACAGACATGGGTGAAGATAATTATTATATCTAATGATCACTCCCATCTAAAACACAAGATATGTTAAATAAATCAATGATTGACATTAATTTACCCTCTCATAATAACCCTCACATCATCAAGATTGACCAATCTTTGGATTCTTCTGAGCAAGCTAATTATGATACTTTTATTAATAACCATAACAAAGCCTTTGCTTGGTCTTATAATGACATTCCTAGTATTGACCCCTTTATCATCACCCATAACATTATCACCAATTAAGATGTTAAAGTTAAACCTATTAAGTAGAGGATTCACAAAATTCATCCTCATATTGCTCTCTTTATCAAAGAAGAGCTCCAATGCCTCCTTTTTATTAACTTTATCCAACCCATTGAATACCCACAATGGGTTTCCAATATTGTTTTTATCACAAAAGTGACTGGAGGAATTTTCATTTACACTGACTATCATGTCCTAAACCTTTCTTGTCCAAAATATGATTTTCCATTGCCAAGTATCGACCAACTTATTGATCTAATAGCTAGCCATGAGATGCTATCACTTATGGATGGGTTCTCAAGATATAATCAAATCTTGTTTTGTCCCAAGGATCAACACAAGAAAAATTTCATTACCCCATGGGGGAATTTTTGTTATCAGGTCATGCCTTTTAGTCTCAAGAACGTTGGTGCCAACTACCAATGTGTTATGACTTACATCTTCCATGATCTCCTACACAAAATTATGGAAGACTAAATGGATGACTTACTCAAAAAATCTAAACTTCACCAAGATCACTTGACAATTCTCAAAATCATATTTACTCATCTCCTCTAACATAATGTTTGACTAAACCCAAAGACATGTGTCTTTAGTGTCATTTTAGATAATCTGTTATGATTTATCATTTCTCTCTATGGTATTGAAGTCAACCCTGCCAAGTTTTGAGCAATACTAGAGATGCCTCCACCTAATAATATCAAACAACTCTATAGCCTACAAGGAAAACTTTAGTCAATCCACCACTTCATCTCCCACTTGTTAGATCATTGCCAACCCTTTCACCATCTCCTTAAAAAAGATGTCTCCTTCCATTAGAATATAGATTGCTATGAAGCTTTTGATGTACTTAAACAATATCTCCTTTCTCCATTGCTTCTTATTCCACATAACTAAAGTTAGCCTTCTACCTTTACATCTCTGTAACAAACCATTCTCTAGGGTCTATGATTGCACATCAAGATGATCACCATCGATAACAGGCAATTTATTACATAAGCAACACACTTATTGATTATGAGACTCAATATACCCATACCAAAACTATTTGCCTCGTATTGGTCTTTTCAACCTCCAATATTTTCCATTATCTCTTAATTCAAAAAACCTACGTGGTCACCCATATTGATCCCCTAAAATAGATGCATTCCAATCCATATCAAAACTAATGTGTAGCTTAGTGGCTCATGCTCCTTATTGAATTTGATTTAGATTTTATTAAATAAAAGTCTATCAAGGGGAAAATGATAGATGAACAATTAGCTACTACCCCTTTACCTAAAAACTAACATTCAAACCTCAAATTCCTTGATGAATCCAACACAACGCTCTCCACCAATGACATGTCCTATCAAATGGTGATGTTATTTTATGGGTCTAAATGTCAATACAATAGGAGTGTGGGGGTCATTCTTACTCCTCTATATGGTGAGCCTATGCCTTTATCATTTAAAATATATTTTGAATATACTAACAATATGGCCAAATATGAAGTTTTGATCTTAGGGGTTCAAATTGCTATCTTCTTGGGTATCAAATCAATAACCATTTTTGATGATTCTCAGCTAGTGGTTAATAAGGTTAATGGTTCCTACCTATGAAAACAAAAAAAAATATAGTGGTATAAACATCATGTAGATATGTTATTGGGATCATTTGACTCCTATCTCTTATAAACTATTCCTTGATCTACAAACAAGTTTGCTAACACAATGGCTTCACTTGCTTCACACCTACCCTCTTCACCCTCTTCCTCAAAAATCTATGTCATCATGCATACTTAAAATTACCCTCATATGTATCAACTAACATCATTTTTATCATAAATGTAACGTACAACCCACATGAAATATGGTACAAGAAACTCATTGATTATCTTTCCTTTTCTATTACCCCTTCTAATCTCTCCAATAATGGGTGACATGCTTTTATAGAAGGTGTCACTCATTACACTATGATAAGGGGACTTCTCTAGAAGTGAGGTTTTGATGGTCTCCTCCTTATATTCCTCACTAGTACAGAGGCTTCCTTCACTATTAAAGAAGTCCATTATGGGATTTGTGATGGATATTTTAATGGTCACATAGTTTCCAAGCGTATCCTTCAACTTGAATATTATTAGCTAACACTCCATCAAGAATGTGTTTATTGCATTTAGTGTTACATCAAATTTCAACAACATGCTAACCTCTTTCACATTCCAAGTCATGTATTACAATTCACCAATTACTTCTAGCCCTTTTCCCAATGGGGCTTGCATCTAATCGATGAGATTAACCCTCATTCATCCCTCCATCACCATTATATCATTACTACCACTGAATACTTCACCAAGTGGGTTGAGGCCATTCCTCTCATCTCCATTAAGGTTGAAAAAATTGTTGACTTTATCAACCATCACATCATCTATCATTTTGGTGTCCCACATAAAATTATAATAGATAATGGTAAATATTTCAAAAACAAGACTATCTAAAGTCTTTATGATACCTTTGGAATCAAATTAAGCTTCTTATCACTGTAATATCCACAAGTAAATGGATAGGCAAAAGCTTCTAACAAAAAATTGACCAAAATTCTCATGAAGGTAGTCAACGATATGAGCAAGGATTGGCACACACACATTCCTTTTGCTTTATTGGCTTACCACACTAGTGTTCAAACTCTTATATGTGTTATGTATTTTTCCTTGGTCTATGGGATGGAGGCTATTTTTCCTCTTGAGGTTTAGATTCTTTCTCTTCACATTTCTCTAAAAGACATACTTACTAATGATGACTTTCACCAAAATGTTTGGCTCAACTCGAGTTTCTTGATGAGTGCCATCTCATAACCCTCAACCACCTCCAAATCTATCAAGATCATATCAAACCTGCCTATAATTAAAACCTCAAGGAGTGAGATTTTAATATTGGAGATCTCATCTTAAAATAAAATCAACATGTGACAAACCTGGAGAAAATAGAATGGTGTAATTTTGCTCCTAATTAG
>JARHVA010002908.1:270000-317500 GCA_037957365.1 Torreya grandis
TAGTTTTTACACTAAAGCCTACATTATGGGCTAAAGAAGATGAGGTAGATCAACCTTCCTTGATTCTTGTATTTACCATAGAATATGCATGAACATTATCTAATTAAGAGTAAGATACCATTCTATCCAATGTTCTTTATCATAATTACCAAACTCCTTTTACAGATTTCAACCACTTGCAATGTGTTGAGTGCCCATTTTCTAGATTTTGGGAATTAGATAATTATGATACATTTGTATAAAAAACATTTCACCAAGTTACCTCATAGCTACAACCAAAATAGATCTATTAAAAATATGGAAATAAGGAAAGTACTCTCATAATAAATTAAAATCTCTTTAGGGAAAATATTGCTTATTATTAGTAAGTTGGAGTTAAATGAGGAAAACCACCTAGTCAGGATGTTGCATGCCAACCAACATGATTTTGCATAGGATTATGAGGATATGCAAGGAAGTGGCCCAAAAATATACACACATCATATTTAAATCAAATAAGAGTGCCAAAAAATTAAAAAACCATAATGTATGATGAATCTAACTCTTCAAGAAATAGTCAAATGGGAATTACAAAAACTTTTGATTGCTAGATTTATATATCCTATCTCTGATAGTGAATGGGTGTCACCTTTTGTAATTGTACCAAATAAAAATTGAGAATGGTGTGTGTGCATTAATTACAAGGAACTCAACATAACAACTGAGAAGGACCACTTTCTTCTACCCTTCATTAACCAAGTGTTGGACATACTAGTAGGGAAGAAATATTTTGCCTTTCTGAATGGTTTCAGTGGTTACAACCAGATTATAATTGCTCCTAAGGACCAGGAAAAGACAACCTTTACTTGTCCTAGGGTTAATTGTGATTATGTTGTATTACCCATTAGGCTATGCAACACTCTAGCCACATTTTAGAGGGGTGTCTTGAGTATCTTTGTAGATATGGCTAATGAATGTGTAGAAATCTATATGGATGACTTCACTATATATGGAGAGATATTTGATTAATGCCTCAAAAACCTAAAAAAAATGCTACAATGCTATCAGGAGCACCACCTATCTCTCAACCAAAAAATATGCTACATGCTTATGACAGAAGGTATTGTCTTATGCCACCACGTATCTATTGTAGGAATTAATTTTAACCCTAAAAAAATTAGCATCATCAAAAACCTAAATGTTCCTCCAAAATAGAAAGATGTTAGGATTTTTTTAGGACATGCTAGTTACTATAAGAGATTCATCAATAATTTCAATAAAGTAACAACACCATTGTTTACCCTTCTAGCTAAAGATGCTAAATTTCTCTAGACTCTTGCTTGTGATACAATGTTTAAATAATTAAAGGAATTATTGACCACCACCCCTATTATACATGGTCTTGATTGGAAGATTCCCTTCCACATTCACATAGATTCTTTAGATACTACCCTCAGAGCTATGCTTAGCCAAAAACAAGAAACTCTTAATTATGTTTTCTATTTCAGAAGAAAAAACCTACAGATTATAAAATTAAATTACATAATTATTGAAAAAGAGTTATTGGTGGTAGTCTATTCTATCAATAATTTTTATCACTACATCATAGGGTATCAGGTCTTTGTTCATATAGACCATACAACCATTCAATACCTTATGAACAAACCAATTGTTTTAGTTAGACTGAAAAGTAGGTTGATATTATTACAAAAAATTGATATCACCATTATAGATAAGCATGACAAGGAAAATGTAGTGGCTAAATTTTTATAATGCTTACAAAATCTTGAAGAGGATACCATAGTGGATGACTCATTTCTAGATGAGCACCTATTCTCTCTCACCCTTACCACACCTTGGTATGCTGATATTGCTAACTACCTTGTAACAGGATTATTGTCACAACACTTCCTCCCTACACAAAGGAGAGAATTGATTCACAAAAGTGTCAGATATTCATGGTTATTTGGATTCCTTTTCTATATTAGGCTTGACTCTATCATCAGAAGATGTTTTAGAGAAGATGAAGTTCTAGATATCCTCAAAGCCTACCATAATGAACCCTATGGAGGACACTTTACATCCAAGTGTACAATAGTCAAAATTTTGAATATAGGATACTATTGGCCCTCAATCCATAAAGATGCAATGAGATATACTTCTCATTTTGATAAATGTCAGAATATGGGGAGATCCACACATTCATATGAAATTCTTTTGTATCCCTAGATGGTGCTTGAACCATTGAAAAGTGGGGCCTAGACTTTGTAGGAACTTTTGATATAAAATCCAAAAATAAAGAGTACATCCTTATATATACTGAATATGTCACTAAATGGGTGGAAGTCAAGGCTCTTACACACACCAAGGATGATAAGGTGGTAGCTTTCCTCTATGAAGAAATATTTACTAGATATGGTGTGCCACATGAAATAGTCACTAATTAGGGACCCCAATTCATTACTAATTTAATTATTGTCTTATTCCAAAAATATGAGATTATGCATAATAAATCAACTCCATATCATCCATAATCTAATGGATAGGTGGAAGTCACCAACATGGAGTTAGAAAATATTTTGACAAAGACTACTAGTCTGTCTTGAAAGGATTGGGAGACTAGACTTCCTAAAGCTGTGGGCTTAAAAAATCACATGGAAGACCACTACAGGCTTCACTCCATATGAGTTTGTCTATGGAAAGAAACCAATCTTTCCCATCAAATTTGAGTACATTACCTTACAGATAACACTAGAACTTGGGATGGATATATCTAAAGCCCAAAAAGAAATACTTCTATAGTTGAATGCCTTAAATGAATATAAACAATAGGCATTACATAACATAGAACTTATACAATAGTAATGGATTGGTTGGCATGATAGGCACATTAATACCAAGCAATTATATATAAGAGATTGGGCCCTTCTTTTGAGTCCAAATATAAGGACCACAAGGGTAAACTCTAGACTAGATGGCTTGGTCCTTTTGAGATTGAGCATGTTTTTGAAAATGGAGTAGTTCAACTCTAAACCATTGATCTAGTAAGACTGTTGTCTGTTAGTCAATGGCCATATACTCAAGTTGTAAAAAAATCCACTTATTCAAGAACAATTTAACAATAAAATATGTCAATAGGTACAAGATGGATACAATGATGTCCTGGATAGGCATGTTGCCTCACCAGACAACAAGATCACCAGTCCACACTCAGCGAAAGAAGGAGAGGAGGACATCCTTGCCCATCTCTAGTATGATGAATGAGACCTTCACCTAGTCCTTGATAATTCACATTTCTAGGTGACTTGGCTAGGACCCTAAATAAACATTCTGCTATAAATAATAGTTAGAGTAAAAAAAATACAATAATGAAAACCCATTTTTGGGAGTTATTAGCAGTTTTTAGGTAGAAAACTAGCCTATTAGCTACCTAGATCTATAAAAAGGGCCTAAGTATAAAACTAACTTGCTAGATATTTAGGAGTAAAAACATAAATAAATAAATAAATAAATAAATAAGGTAATGTGAAAAAATAAGTAGAGAGAGGGGAATCCCTCCAATCCCAACTATTCACATAGGTTTTCTCTAGTTGCTATGAGGATTTCTATAGCTACAATGGGCACCTTATACATAGTTGGCCATCACTTTACAACTTACTATGGGAAATTTTTTAGCTATTATAGGTATCCTCTCATGCTTTTCTCACCTTTTTATAGAGCATACAAGATAGATCCTCCTATAACTCTCATCGATGACTTGGCTATTGACTTTTGGGCATTGAATGAAAGTCACCAAACAACCTTATAGAAGAATAAAGGAATATTGGGGCATAAAATGTCATATATATTTCCTAAAACTACCCTTTAATATCAAGCTATAGAGCCATAATAAAGAATATGACTTCCCTTTCTGTGTGGAAATATTGTAGACCATAATTTTTGCCTACAGGGACACTCATGATTCATTTTCAGTTCTGGTCATTTTATGAAGATCATTTCACTATGTTGACTAGTGAGATATCAAATTTATTTGTCACATAAGTTCCATGTTGAATACCCTACTGATTACTATAGCCAAGTTATGAGGCACAAAACTTCTAGGGCATAAGTAGCATCCAGACTCCTATCAGTTGGTTCATCTAGATGAAGGTCACTAGGTAGTAATTCCCTTAGCTAACTGCTCAAGATATTCTAACCATCACTTGGATCACTTAATTTTTTAATTTAAACCTTATGTTATGACATCAATAATTAATACTCCAATTCTTAGACCCTTATTCCATGCAGACTATCCTACATCACATGCACGTGAGTTATATGCATCATCAATGCCTAACCATTGGTGATCTCTCAATCACTTCACAAAGGGTCTACTTCACTCTAGTTCTAACTTTTAACTCAATCATTGCACCCATTAATCATTCACATGCAAATATTTGTATGCCAAAATAGGTGTGACTTCCTAGGTGTCACATCTAGAACATCATTATTAAAAGGTATGTCATATCTTTCATCATTGAAAATATCATTCATTATTCTAATATAACATGTATGGTATTAATAAATCATATTTAATTATGAATTTAGTCATTCATTCAAAAACTCTATCACATCACCTATGAATCCTATACTTCTAGTCCTTATGATGACCTATCTTATCTTGTACTTCCTACTCAATCCACATCACCTGAGGACATGTGAAAACTCAAGTGGGGGGATAATGATATTATTTAAACCTCACATTCCATGATAACCCTTGAGATGCCATAATTTTCAACCTGTAACCTTGCATCCAGCATTATTAAGCCAAACCTTGTAACTTGCAAACCCCATATTTTCCATTTTAGAACAAACTTATTGTAGGTAGATTTCCATAGTTCCAAATAGTGTGTAGGTGACTATTGGTTGAATTGACTGATAGAGAATTTAAAATGGGAGTGTTAGTCATGTGGATATATCCATCAAACCACATTTACTTACAAGGATACCAATCTAGTTGGGATGTCTTCCATAGAGTTAGCTGGACTAACTATTTTGAATGGTTGCAACATTTTTTAGAGCCTCTTGCAAAGGAATTTATAGCTTCTTTTGATAGAAAACAAGCCATTATATGTGGCATCAAATTTCTAGTTACTAAGACCTTGGTGAGCTAAGCAACTGGGCTACCAAGCATGGGGGAAAATGGGCAAGATAGACCCAATGGCCAAGAAGCCAGACAATAGTTTTGCTAGGAAAATGAAAGATTGGTATTAAATAAATGAGGTATGAAAAGACTTAGTCTACCTATATAATGGAGAGAGATAACATCATATATTATTAGGTACATGACCTATGAGGGGAGGCATTCCCCCATTTACACTCTCCAATTCAAAATTTTAAATCATTTAAGACATAATAAAGTCATTAATGTTCCCAATTTCTTATGGAATATCTTGAAAAGAATGTCCATAGAATATAATAAGGGCACTAAAATATCCCCATCTCACCATTACCTAATATGGCTCACAATTAAATAAGGAATAGATTCTGTTAGACTTGACCTCACTTGAAAGCATTTTTTTTCCTAGAAAATATTAAACCCCAGCAAAAATAAGGCAATGATGAGATGGAATCCACTTAGGAGTAGCCCCAACAAACTATTTAGGAAGATGTTGAGGGCACTAGTGCTATTGGTTAGCTTGTAGCCAATGAAGTTCTATGTGAGACTGCTATGGGAAAGAAGAAGAGGAGAAGACTAGTCTTATCTCCTTTTGATATAGAGGAGGAAATCTCACAATAACATGTCCCTTATCCCATTATGTCCGCACCTTAGGTTGATTCCTCCACACTATCTCCTATTGGATAAGAGTAATTTCCCCTATTAACTAATGCATAAGAAACACAAACTCCATCAGTCACCCCTCTTGCAAGGAAAATGAAACATAGTGTCAAAAAAAGGAAACATCCTCTTAGGAGATCTCAAAGGATGAAGAAACAAAATACCACTAATACCTCCTTAACCATAGCCATCAGTGATGATGAAGAACCAAGGAAAGATCCTAGGCTTAAGAAAATTCTTGATGGATTTGAAATAGAATAATGGTCTACTGATGAAGGATCTGCTAAGGTAGAAGAAGAATGGTCACCTCTCCCATCTAGATTCATTGAGGAGGACATTGATCTCCTTAGAAACATTGGATACATAGAGGAAGAATTGAGAGAGGTATATTAGCATGTAGGAGAATAAAAATTGGTTGAAGAATAGGTTACCAAAAAGCAAGGGAATAAGAAAATTTTTCTCATGATTAGGAGTTCCAAACATTGGAACAAGCTATGGAGGAAATATACAAACTAGAAAATGAGATAACATAATTGAAATGAAAATGAGGAATTGAAACACTTCTAAGAGAAATAGATTTTATAGAACCCTCTAGGGATAAAGAGAAGAGAGTAGAGGAACCTGTAACATCCTCATCCACGTTGGCCATAGAAGCCCCTACAGTAGAGTATGCTCTAGCTTTGGTACCCTTCTATCAGGAATTTCCTCCTCCATTGCCAACTACACCAACACCTACTATACAAGAAGTTATTGATGTGGATTTCTCAGCCATCACTCCAATAGAGACTAATGATCTTTTTATTTTCCTAAAATAAAAATTTAGTAATAATGAATCCTACCACAAAGAATTGGTGCAAAGATTCAAGGGATATGTTGAATCTAAAGAAAAACATGATTAATTATAATAAAAAATAGAATTTTTTGAAAATAAGATAAGATATCTGAAGGAAAATATTGGCAAATTACATGAAACTACTAAGCTATTGATGGAGTGCAGACCCCCTTCTAGAGTGTATGTTGTATACATGGAAGAAAAATGGTTGAAATTTAGGTATGATATGATTTATAATGATCAATCTTATATGGTCTGTGATCCAAGATCTTTCTTTCATGTGTATAGACATGCTAATCCTAATCTTCAATCCCAACTAAGTGAATTATACATTCACCAATATGATGTTCCCAGTGATATAGAATGGAATCCCAACATTTATTTGGGGGATGTCTTGTTAAATGCATTTTCTCATATGTTTTGAATGAAATTAAAAGAAGAAAACAAATGGAAGAATATCAAGGAAAGGAGAAAGAAGCCACCTTAATGATTGAAGTGAGTCCAAATATTTAGATTTTAGAGTAGAAGAATGGATCTCATTTATGAACATAAATGCTCCATAGGAATGGGTTATCAAAAAATAGGTGGAAGTCTAGAACCACTATTTGAGTCTCATGGAAGGAGATGGAAGGAATTGTTTTACCTGATATTATAGATGGGAATAACTCTTATATGCCTTGAAAATGAAGGAACCATACTCCCCTTAAAACCATAGGGAGGCCATCCATAGAGTATACTTGTATATTGAACTTGTTAGGAAGTGGAGAATATAATGGTTGGGATTGATGTTTCAACTCCCTATATTTAGGTTCCCAATCCCTAAATGGGAAGCAAATGTTCTAGTTGGCATAGAGGTAGAGAATAAAATATGGGAACACATTAAGAATGATAAAGGTTTTTATATCTTGGAAGGGTTAGGCTATCCTAAACCCCTAGAATTTAGAAAATTTTGTGGATTTAGAATGCAACCAAGTCTTGCTCGAGGTGTAGCAAGAGGCTAATTAGGGGGAGTGATGAGGCCACCAATTTCTTATTTTTATAACCTCATCCATGCTTAGTCTATGTATTTTTATATGTAAATCCCATAACTATCTATCACTAATGAAAATGAATGAATGCAATTATGATTTTGTATGTTTATTGATATGTGTGTGTGTGTATGTTATGTTATGAATTATTGATGTTTTTCCTTGATTGAATTATATTGGTGTGACTTTATCTAACAAGAATTTTAAGGGTTATGAAAAGTTGTAAAATCTTGCTAAGCCATAGCTACTATAGGTTTCCCATAACACCTATAAGCTTCACTTATAGGTTACCCATAACCAATACAAAGTGCCCACAACACCTGTAGGCTTCAACTACAGGTTGCCTATGGCCACTGTAGTATACCCAAAACTATAGGATTCACCTATAAGTTTCCTTCCACCACTAAAAAATGCCCATATCATCTAAATTTTTCACCTATAGGTTGTTTGTAGCTACTGTAGAGTGCCTACAACCACTATGCAAAGTAGAGTCATTATTGAGAAGATTTTGTAAACACATCTAGCTATCTTTGGAAACCAAATCAATGATTGGGAAGAATCAAAGTTGTATGGATTCCCTACATGAAAAGAGGAATTGGATGTGCTACTAAATATGGAAAGACAAGGATAATGAGAAAAGACAAAAGGAAATAAAATAGTAGAATAGTATGCCTTGTCTCCAACCCAGTCAAACCTAAAACAAGTAACTTTGGTTACTAACCACTTGAAGGTTGACTGGGGTAGTTTCTAAATATTTTTATTTTTTCCTAGTTTGGTGTTTTTTGTTGAGCCAATAAAATACCTTTTATATTTAAAGGTGGAACCTAGATCAGACTAAGATTTAGATAATTTTGAGAAGGTAATAGCAAAAGTTTTTGAACTATAGTATTTGTATTCAGAATTGAGTAATGAGAAAGTTGAATTTGTAATAAGTTTGTGAATTATCTTGGAGAGGGATTGAAGATCAATTCTAAATGATTAAGGGCCACCTTAGAATGATATACTATGAAGATCCTGACTCTCTTTAATTATAAGTGTGTTGTGTAAGTTGATTTTACTATTCAGTTTGATTATATGAGTGTGATTCATGTATGGTACATAAGTGTGGAATAGTTTTGTAATTTTGTCTAAACAATTTCATAATATATTTTTATAGTAAATTCAACATAAATTCATTATAATATAATTGGAAAATCAAGTTAATTTCTAAATCAGTAATGCATATATAGTGTTGAAACTCTTGAAAAGCTTATGCACCTTGAGTTGATAATTTACGTGTAATCATGCTGGTGAATCTAGTAATCACTAGATAATTACTCTATATAACATATGCCATTATATCTTTGGTCATCATATAGTCTAGTACTTATGTCATTTGATATCTCAGGGGACATTTCAGAGTCATATATGAAAGTGATAGATTTTCACAGTGTTCAAGCAGTTAAAGCATATTGGTGAGTTACACAGGCCCTAGAAGTTCATTAGAGCCTTCACAAGATCAAGTGGTAGTTGTTAAAATAAGTCTAGAATTCTTTTAGGTTTCTAGATAAATATTGGGGACTCCTCATAAATTTTATCCATACAAAAAAACACAAAGACCTGTTTCTTTTGATAAAAATGTCTAAAATATAAAGCTGATGACCCATATTGTTTTGAGAAAATTGGACAATGCAAAAGTCTGAAGCCATCATTATTTCAGGGAAATTATCTCAAACATAAAGAGCCCAAAGAAATTACTTGCAACGAAAGCTTTGATGGAATTAAATTATCTTAGGAAAGTTGATCTAGCATAGTATTGCATTCATATAAACATAAAAAATGAGCCCAAGTAAATAATCATTGACATTAAAAAAGTGATGGTCATGTAGATGTTATTGATGGTCTTATAGATGTCATTGAAAGTCAAGTAGATGTAAAATTTAAGTCATGGAAAATAACTATTGGGATTAAAATATCTCACATAAATGCCAAATATGTTCATGTAGGTGTCAAACACATGCACATAAATACCAAGTTTGGGCCATGTAAAGTAGCCATTTATATTCAAAAGGTCCTTAAAGGGTTTAAAGTTGATCAAGATCTAACGGTCTATGTGAGATCACATACTGACACTCAGATCTAATGGTTCATGCTTGGGTCAAATAGGTCCAAAGGTCCCTAGGTTAAAAGACCTTAAAAGGATATAGGTTGGACAAGATCCAAAGGTGCAGGTTTTCTAAGCAGAGATCCAATGGCATGAGCTTGACTGACAAGAAGGTGGGTCCAATCTAGATCAACAATCAACTCTCAATCATAATAATGATCCAATGGTGTGTGAATGAAAGCAAACATGTCAAATGATCTTTATGGAAAAAAATTGAAGGCCACTGTTCCTTTGTACATCTTGATCCTGCGATGCACATGAGGTCAAAAGGTTAGGATCTGAAAGTGAGGATATATAAGGCCAATAAAAACAAAGGTAGTTTGGAGTAATGTGATTGGTATGAGTCCATTTTTTTATGGATAAATGTTGAACGAAAGACCCATTTTGATCAAAGCAAGAAAGTATTAAAAACATAGTTTATAATGGAAAGAGCAATGTGGCAAGAGAATTCCACATGGACAAATACGTAGGATCAAGGATCTTGTAGCAAGGCAAGCTCTTTAGACTCATGTGCCACCATGAAAGCTCAGTCAAACACCTAAAATGAAAAATGACTTCCAAATATGAATAACAAGGTCTAAAATAACAATGAATGATTATACACGATGAATATAGGTGTCTAGAAGATAGTTAGTAGTTGGGAAAATGTCTATGACTACCACAACATATGTGATGACTCTCTTAATTTAGTTTCAAATGCTCGAGAGATGATCCATAATAAAAATAGTTTCACGAAGGTTAGTTGAAGAATCTTTGTACCATTTTGGAGAGTTTATCATGATTTATATGGACTTTTATCTTAAGAGGCATTCATGATCTATTTCACACTTATTTGCACCTAAAACATAACTAGTTCTCATGCTTGAACATGTGTTCTACTGACTCTTGAACTTCTTTATTTTCTCCTCTATGTAAAGTTCTATAAGTAGTTACCATTTTGGCCTTTATAATTTAACACCACACCATATGGTGAGGCCCTACTATTTTTGACATTGTATGTTGCCTTAGAAAAATAAATGAAATTTGGTTTGAGTTCATATATTATCTTATCAAAGTGTTTGAAAAGATTTATAGTGAATAGTTAAGAGATATTCATCTATCCTTGCTTTCTCTTAGTCCTTCCATGTTTGATGTAAGTGATTTCAGCCTAAGAGGTCATATAACGTGTATTCAAGTATATGAATCTATCTTAAGTGTATAGAGCCTTAGTATTTATAAATGATCTATGGTTTTATTTACCTTGGAAAGTCTTTGTGCATCTCACCTTCATATCGAAACACTAATGCTAGTGCATTATAGGACTCTTAGGCTAATGTTGTATGCCTTTTTTAGAATAGGTTTATTTCATGTAATTTCTAACCCTTTTCCCTCTAAAATCAAGCATCAGATAAGTGATAATCTTTGAAAAATACATTCAGGGAGCTAGCCCTTTAAATCTAGAGGCTCACTTCCATTATAGGTACACCCACATACCTAGAAGTGTTCCCATGTTGCCCAAATATTGAAGAGGCTTGAATATCCTATTCTAGGGTGAAATATTTGGTGAAAAAAAGTACATAACCTCTTGTATTTTCAAATTGATATTAAAAATTATATATATATATATATATATATATATATATATATATATATATATATATATATATATATATATATATATATATATATATATATATATATATATAATCTTATAAATTATTTCACTGATCATTCTTGCTTACTATTACATATTTACCATTATATGGATTCTTTTGCTCTTATATGATCATATATATTTATCTACATTATCTATTAGCACAACTATAATCTTTCTCATTGGGGGCATGAGCATCCCTATTTAAATTGATATAATTATTTTACACATACATTGGTGGTATTATTTGACTTTCTTATTTCCATATTATACATTATCACCTTATTGAAGATTGTTTGAATCCCTCCTACTTATTCTATTTTTGAAACATTGCTTATTATCACCTCTTTTAAAATATTTTTTAGTTCTAATATATATATATATATATATATATATGGAAAAATTCAAAAAAATGTATATATATATATATATATATATATATATATATATATACATACATATATATATATATATATATATATATCAAAAAATTAAAAAAAATTAAAAATTTAAAATCGGGACTTACAATCATTTTAAAATGTTGCTAGCTTACCTTTTTACATATTTTATTTATTATATGTAATTAAATAGTTTACTTCAATTTTAAATACATAGTACTTTTTATGAGGTATTTGAATGTGATGCAAGACATACTTTTAAATGGTTTTTCTATGTCAGGGTTCCATTATTACCCAACAACATTGCTAAGTTAGGGGCATCTCTTTATTCTCCATGAATACTTAAATAGGTTATATGTATCCACAACCTCTTTACCATATTTAGTTATATATTATAAAATGATTTTCTATTCACTTATACTTTACATTGTGTTACATAAAAATTATGTTTTCTAACAATGACATGGATATATATGATGAATGCAAACTAGTCTCATTTCCTCTTTGCTTATTTTACATCCATACTTTACTACATCATAAGTTAGGACTTGCTTGATTATTGTGTGTGTCCCATGGCCTTATGTGTACAAAATATATACATGTTATTTCTTGAATGGTATTCTCAAACCATTTACATGTGGCCCTTGACCTTGTCCATTTATGTGACATTCACATGTCCCTTATGTGTGGCCTTTGGGCCTTCTATGTGATATTTATATAAATTTCATGACATTATATGAAATTTATTATATATTCATTAATTTTTAATATAGTTCCATGATGCATATCATGCATTATTTATATTTTTACTCATTTTTCCATGATACATATCACACACATGATGCTTAAATGCTTCAATGATACATCTATCTAACATATGTTTCATATACAATTCAATATTATTATGTATTCCAATTAAAATGATTCCAAATTCTATTACATGATTATATTTTTCACATATAATTTATTTTGAGATAATTGAATTACATACTATGTCTCTCATCTCCTTATGGAAGAATCACATTGGGCATGTCTTGAAATTTTAAAGTCCTCATGATCAAAACATTTTCAGATTTATGATAGTACACAATTTTTAGATTGCAATATGATTTAACACTTTCATATTTTTGGGGCATATGACATGCATGCACACTCATTCTTATAGTTACAAGTTTGTATATAGATATAAGTTTAAATGTAATTCAATAACAAATTTGTATAGATACAAGGGGTATGACATTTATTCATATTCATGTTCCTTCATAGAAATTGAAAGAAAATTCATGTTTAAAAGTTTTAAATTTTCTTAAGCTCAAAAATGTCAATGTTCCAGAGTTTCAAAATGGATTCTAGATCCATCCATAGTAATGTGATTCATCTTCATGTTGGAAATGGGACACATTAGAGTCTAGTGACACTCAACATTTATGCTTGCACCTTTTCTATGTAGTGAGTCATAGTTTATGGTTCCACATCTTCAATTATTTTATAGAGTACTTTACACAATCAAATGAGAGTTAGAGCATACAATCTTTCCAAGTTTAGTTATTTCAAAGGTATTCAAATTGAGACTTGATCACTTTCAAATTTACACAGCCTCAACATTTCTTTAAATGCCTAAAAAAGGGAGCATGTACTTATTCATTTTCAAGTTATAAGGAATATAGATTGCATGCTCTTTTAGGTGTATACTTTCTTTGCTTTCTTTTCAAATTTCAAAAAATGAACTTCACATTTTAAATTTTACAAATGAACAATAAATACTTTGATTTGCATTGTTGCATATTTTGCATTAAGTCATATTACATTTTCAATCTTCATAATAAAATAAAAAGTGTGTATACACACTTAGGTTCACATCTACTTTACTCTAGTAATTTCACTTTGTTTCATCACTAGAATAAAATAGGCAAAAATATAAATAGTCAAATTAAGTGCTTGACAATTTTCAACTTTGATATCCTTACCTTAGTCAATTATCCATTCCATTAACTTTCAATCTATATGGGATCATTCACTATTCTCTAAAATATCTTGAAACCATGCTAAATATCATTTAGGAATCCATATTCTACTTATGAACTCTTTTTATAATAATTCCAAAAATCTATGCCCTTCTAAGACAAGACAGGGACACACTATGGCCTTGTCCCCCACACCGTAGTGGGTAATTTTTAAATTTGATCCATTGCATCTATTAGTAGAGGTTCCTAAAGTATTAAAACATGCTAATGATGAGGATAGATGTGAGATGCTTCATGTGCATAGATTAATTTTATCATAAAAAGATAGGAATTTGGACAACAAAAACATAAGAAACATTAATTATTCTACGTTATTGGGGAATTAGGAGCAACCAATATGGTATAAACTAAATAATGAATTTATAATAATTTAGATATAAAGTAACCAAAATATTACACACAAGAACACATGCAAGGAACATAATAAGAAATCACACAGGTAACCATAACCAGATAATCTCTATTAATTTATTCTAAAAATAAAAACTCCTTTTTTCTTACAAATAAAAGTATATATAGAAGTTTCCAGTCTAAGACTGTTCATCTCCTTCTTGTACTTAGTGTCAAAATTAGAGTCTCTTCATATTCTAGCCTATCACAATCCATGATGATAAGATAAAATAAAATTATACAATGACAAAATGAGTGAATAATTCATGAATATTGGACAAATATCATGTATAGTTTTCCAATCCACATTCTTCTACCAACACATTCCTAGACTTAAAATGTAGTCTTGTCTCAAGATAATGTTATAGGATCTTTGATGATGCACAAGTTATCAAGAGTTAAAGAAATGGTTGGACCAGTAAGATTTTTAATAATCACTTAAGGTATCATTTCTAGTTTTCACCTCTTGCACACTACTTATCCTCCCTTTCAAGTTTTCAACTAAGTGCTATAACAACCTACTTTTTAGGTTTTCAATAGGCTGGTGTAACTAGGTGGCTACCATTTATGATTTTTCAACTAACTTGGCCCCACTTGTCTTACTACGTCACCCCCAATATAAAATGTGTATACAAAATTTTCAAAATTTGTACTCTATATAGTACTTGACTTAATAGTGGTAGCATTGACATAGATGAAGGTTGACCAAAAGAGTCCTTGGAATAAGATTGAGTAGCATTGTGTTATCTAATGATATGATAAAGCTATGAAGGTGGCCTATATGTAGGTGTATTGACAATCTACACAACTGAGATGGTGAAGGGAGTTAGATCCCTTTTGTATGCATTCTAGTCTATCATCACTTCTTGTATTAATCATAGTAAGGTGTGTAATGGAGCATATAAGCTAATGATATTATTTAGGTATACATCATTAATAATGCTCAAGGTAGCTTTGGTGTTCTAAAACTATTTCTAAATCTCTCCATTGAGCTACTCCATATTATCTACATGTCTTTGAGCTTGGAGGCTAATGAAGGAAATACAAAATAGTTGGCTCTACCAATTTAGGGGGTTATTGCACACATTATCCCTAAAATTTAGCTATTATTTGAGTGATTCATCCTTATAATCCCTAGTTTTAGTGTGACTTACCATGGTTTATTTGGTTATGGAGGCCTTTACAAAGTCTGCACTAGAATTGGTTAATATGGTATCCAATTATTACTTCCATCACAACAAGATGCATATGACCTATTGATCTTAGAGTATGGTGGCATCAATAATTCCTTGGTATTCATCTAGAAAAGTGATGAGAATGGTAGCCTTAGCCTTGAAATCTTAGCCTAATGTTCTCACTATGCAAAGTTTTTGAATTGCTCACTAGTCTTTTGTTAAATTAGAGATAAGTGTCTTGAGTCTACACTGGTCAAACATTACTTGGTCCCTGATTGCTCAAGTGACCAACTGAGGATAAGCGTCTTAGATAAAATTCAAAGCTTTGTATATTAAATCCTTCAACTCAATGTTCTTAGCCTTAGAATGATCAACCTCCTTCTCCATAGAGGCATCCTTATGTGCAATGGACTCCTAAAATGCTATAGTGCCCTTTAATTACTTCTTTAATGGTAATCTAAAAACATTTAATGATTTTTATTTTTGAATTAGGAATGATACCAATGTTCTAAAGTTATTTGAAGGATCAGGCTATGGAATGGCTGCAATTAAAAGTGAGAAGGTGGTGCACCAAGCACCCACAGCTGGAATGTCCATTAACCAGACTCCTCCCAAGGGCAAAGCTGGTTACTACTCACTTTTTTTAGCTATGGATTTATCTTCTTCTTGCCCTGACTATACTGATCTACTTAGTTATTATTTAGGGACTAGTTATTACTTCATTATATAATCTTAAATAGTATTTAGTTTTTATGTAGCATCTTCATCCTATTTTATCTTGGCTTCCTCCATTGCTTTCTTATTGAGATCTGCCTCCATAGATTTATTTTTCTCGTATTATTTCCTCTTATAGATTTTGTGCATGCTCTTCTTCCTTTTTATATTCTTCAATCTCAGAATCCTTATCTTGATTGCCTTAGCCTATGCATGTACAATTAGGTTAGCCTATGCCTTGGTTGCACTTGCATGTTCTTGAGCACGCTATTTTTGTAGGGCTTCATCTTATTATTTCTTCTTCTTCAAAGATTCATCAACTTGCTACTGTGTAAGAGTGGCATCCTATAGATCTTTTTTCCTTCACCATTCCATTTTAGTGTTGCTTATCTTCTTTTACCTTAGCCTTGGTATTGATCACAAAATATGTATTCCTCTACTCAGCATCCATATTCTTCTAGTGTGCCTCTTGCACATGCTTTGACTATGCCTTCTTTGCCTCCTCAATAACCTTTTATCATTTAGCCTATACATTTTGGGCCTTTTACATGGCCTTAGCTTATTTGGATTGATTAAGTGCTTGTTCAGATTGTTGTTTTTGGGCTTGCTCTTTTTGGCATTTATTTTCTTCTTGTTGAGCTCGATGTTCTATTGTGTGAGCTACTTCCTCCCATGAAGCCTTTTGATCTTCATTTATAGGCTGATCTGGCATTAACTCTTCAACCTCCAAGGCTTGTTCTGTGGTTACAAAATCACTCAATTAGAATATAGATCTAGAAATAAATGCTTTATTATTCCCTAAAGTAACTATATTGCATTTGGGTGGTGGTAAAGTTAAAGAAGAATAAGGTTACACTTCCTACATAATGGTTACCCTACCAAATGTCCATTTTTTTAGGGTAAGATAAACCTTAACCTCTTGTTATGATCTAGGTCTACACACTAGAGGATCTTATAGAATTTTAGGCAATGACATAAATATGTCAACAACTACATAACTGGTATAAGGTCAATGTTCAAAGAGGGTGGTCACTCTTTGTGTTTGCTTAACCTCTTGATGCATAGTGTTGATAATAATAGATGTAAGACATGGTTGTAGTTCATTAAAAGAATTGGAGGGTCCTTCTTATGTAATTAAACCATGCACACTACCTTCCACAAGAATAACTCCTTATCCTCCTCTTTCTCATAGAATTCACCTACCATATATGTGATCATGACTTGGTATATCTCCTATTCATCCATTCCCATCTAAGGTAGGTCATAGGAGCTAGTGATCTAAGGTACCTTAGGGTCATCCATCTAGGTTGATATGATCCTCATCTTATTATTTAGAAGAGGTGATGGTGATTGTTGTTTGGTAGATATTTTGCACTTACCTTTCTACTATTACAAGGTTATGGCTTCTAATGGTAACTACATTGAAGAGATTGTTATGCTAGGTGGTATGGCTTGGAGAGATGTGGCATGCTTGATTATATATGCTTTTTGTTTAGTAACCTTGGCCTATGTTATGGCCATGGTAATACAATATGGAAGGGGACCAAATGGAAACCTAGGTAGCTCATGAATGTGAATGAAGATGGCTTTCAGAAGCAAGGTGATAACAACATATTGTCCCAGGTACTACATGACATCTGACAGTATCCATGGATGTGTAACAATCATCTCTAAACACTCCTCCCATCATGTCTTTAATTTTCCCTCATGATCTAAGGAATCATGCTTAGGTGTCCATATCAGATTGAAAAATTATTATGCTTGTCATTAATCAATGTCAAGGTTTACCTATCCTTTAGGGGACTTTCACTAGATGAAATAGAGTAAAATGATAAGAAACTGGTATTAGAAGGTTTGCTTAGAAGTATTCTTTATTTTTAAGTATCTCTTATACAAAATATTGTGGCCAATTAAACTACTCATTACAGTGGATCATACGATGCACAATGTCAACCACTCCTTTGGGTATTTTCTTCATAGACTTGGTGGTCTACCAAAATCTCCTTGTGATGCACTCAAACAATATGTACACTAGTTCATCTTGGATTTATTTAATTAGGATTCCTCTAGATCTACAAACATATAAGTCTCTAACCTCTTGAAGGATAGGATGCAATTTTTGTCTTGTATGGAACAAGAAAATCACCCTACATAGACATGCCCAAAGCTAAAGGCATTGCTTCAGTGTTGATGAAATATAGTGGTGTTAGGGCTAATGTAAATTATGTCATCATTGTAGTGGCTGAGTAGGATTTGCATAATCTCCCCCAAGTCATCAAAGGTGGGTATGTAAAGTAAGCACTTGATGTTTGTGTTCTATAATTGATGTGAGGCTATAAGAACAAGTAGATGCACATCTACTTGATCTGGATGAAATTTTTTATGTTTTTCCACTCAAAGATAATGAAACAGATCTAGGTTAGTATGTTTGGTCTATCAAATCACAAAATCAATGGCCATTTCTTCCTTTTGATCTTTGATCAAGTTTTGGATGAGATGTGAATGATCCATGGTATTAGAATACTATAAATGATAAAAAATTTGCTTTATGCATAGTATAAATTGGCTTGGCTCAAAAACCTTACCTCATAAAATGTTTGAAAGATTGAAATATAGACTTGTTTCACAACCTTGTGCCATAATAGATTTTGTGCCTATTTGTTTTTGCATAAATGTTATGCTAATTTATCCCTTCGATATCAATGTAAATGTTGATTTGGTAAATCTTATTTGATCTGGCCATTAAGGTAGTTAGTCATTGATGCATGCATCAAGATACACCATTATATTCTTTGTTATACATATTGGAGTATGAAATTATGATGTTGATCGACCACTGATTTGATGAATATTAGATCAATCAAACTTTGGTTATATCATTAACTACCTATGATGACCATTATAAACTAAGATCTTAGTAGATTTGACTTGAATGTACATTTCCTAGACTTAATTACTTTTTTTGCTTCTATTGACATCAAAAATGGTGCACCTCACTTCTTCTATGTAGGGTGTAAAAAATGATACTTATTTCTTGGTTCTAAAATATATTAAAATAATCATCTACAAACACCCACATGCACATAGATAAAAAGAAACATAAAATAAAATATAATCTACTTGGTGGCACTCAAGACCCACTTATTTGGTAGAAAGAGATCAATTAAGACTATTGGTAGTAGGGCTTAAGACTATAACCATTCACCCACCCTGGCAAAAGTTTTACCTACAAATATCTCAAAATAATGGTTCTTTGCTATGATATTTTGTGTATAATGTAAGGCCCTTTCCACCTAATCTATAATTTAACTAAAACTACTCTGAAATGACTATCATATAACAAAACTAATTGATCTTTATGAAATTCTTTATGTCATAGGTTCATGCCATGCCATGCTTTTTGGCTCTATTTATGAACTTCCCACATCCAACATGCTTGTGTTGATACTCATCCATCTTATTCAATTCAAGAAACCTATTTGTAAGAATCACAAGAATGCAATCTTCCCAATCTCCTTCTTGACATCACAAATATTTATCAATATCTTGCCCAACACTTTATTAGAAGCCTCAACTTATCCATTAGCTTATGGATGGTAGAAATTCTCTTAAGATGGGAAATAATGAATTATTTAATAAGATATTTGATAGTATTGTTTAGGAAAGGTGTCCCTCGATCATTGATGAGCTTGATGGGGCATCCAAACCATGTGATAATATTATCATAAAGGACCTTTGCATCATTCTTTGCTCCAAAAATAGGTGTCATATTAGCTTCAACTTATTTGGTAAAGTAATAATTTGAATTGATAATATACTGATCTTTGTTACTTTTATTTAGGGGATTGATAGGACCTATAAAATTGATGCCCCACTATTCAAAAGGTTGTTCGAATAACAAAGGCTCCAAAGCATATTTATAGAGTGGCTTACCCATTTGTTGATATATGTCATAATACTATGCTACTCTATGGGCATCTTGAAAAAAGGTTAAGCTACCATAATCCACTCTATAAAAATTTCTATATAGTAACTTATCCAAGAAAATGACTTCTTGCTATTCCTTGGTGTGCTTCCTATAAGAGTTGTGTGCATTCATGTTATAGAACTACCATGTGTATTACTTCATCCTTCCCCAAATGATACAAGATCCAATTTATAATAGTATATGGAAAATCTATGGTGACAAATTGTTTCTTGTCTCTTTTTTTGTTAGTGCACAAGGAATACCCCTTGTTCTAGGAAATTAGCAATTACTTCAAAATTCTCAAGTATCACAAAAACTCAAAATATATGGGCATAAAGAAAATATTTTTGTAGTTATTTTAGTTATTCCCCATTCATGATATGACTAAGATGATCTAGCCTAACATTTTATCTACCTATCTTGATGTTGATGTAAAATTAAAATTATTGAAAGAGTATGAACTATCTTGAACTACATCCTCTAAGCATAGGCTTATTAACTAGGTAACATAGAGTTTGATGATCTATGAAAGCTTAAAATGGTGTCACAAGAAGATAATGTTAGAATTTTTGTAGTGAGAAAAATATATCCAGTACTTCCCTTTCAATTTTCATGTAATTATTTTCTACTTAAACAACTTTCAGTTTACAAAATGTATGGGGTGTTCTAGCCTACCATCTCTTGGTTGTGCAAGCACAACATTGAATATGATACTAGAAGCATAAATGTATAATGAAAGAGCTTGATCCAATATGGAAAGATGAGAATAGGTGCAGTGACCAATCACTACTTCAATTCTATGAAGGATACTTAAAACTCAAAAGTCCAAACAAATTTCATACCTTTACATAGAGAATAATCCAATGGGGATAAAATGGTTGCATATCCCTTGATAAACTTCTAATAGTAAATTGTGTAGAAAAGAAAGAATTTCATTTCAATGGAACTGAATAGTGGAGGCATACTAATAATGACTAATTCTGGCCTAATCTACCAAAATCCCTTCATTGCACACCACATAACCTAACATGACATCAAAAGGTATAAAAAAATAAATACATTTTGAAATTTATGGAAATTCACAGAGCTCAACAACATTCTAGCATGAGGCACATCTTGGATAAGTGCTCTTTAAACAAAGAGAAGACTACCTAATCATCTAGATATAGTTCTAGGAAGTCATCAATGAAGTCCTTAGACATAGTCACCACTACTCTATAAAAAACTATAGGTGCGTTATTAAGGCCAAAAGGCATTACCTTATATACGAAGGATCTACATTATATGGTAAAAGTTGTTTTAGCTCTATCTTATTTTGTGATGGGTATTTGATGATAGCCATTAAACCCATCCATGGAAGAGTAAACTTCATAACCTATGATAGATTCCAAAACTTCATACGTGAAGGGAATAAAAAATGGATCATTCACACATACATCATTCAAAATTTTATAGTCACCACATACTTTAATCTCCCATATTTTCTTAGGTTACACTACAATGGGACTAACTCAATTTTCCTTCTCTATGGGATAGATTATACCTACTTCCTACATTCTATCTAGTTCATACTTCACTTTCAACTTCATGTTTGTATTCAACTTGTATGGCCTTTTCTTAACATGTCGTACGTACTCCTTGAGTTCGATATGAATTTCACCTAGGGAAGGATATAATCCTTTGACTTATGAAAATTATATGGGAAACACATATTTATAAACCTTTAGGAGTTGCATAACTTCTGATTGGATTCAATCTAATAGTTACTTATATGTGCTAGTTTAATAATCTCCTCACTTTCAATGTTTTTCACATGCTTTTTAATAGTTGTTGATAAATCTTGTGATTTTCCTTAGCAACAAATTCTTGTAGCATTATTTGCCCTTCCCACTCTATAATTTGTATGTTGCATATATTTTATTATTTAGTGGGTTCTATGACTAGATTTTTTAATGGTTCTATTGGTCATTTAGGTTCAAACAAATTAGTCATATGACTTTTCACCATCAGTATCTGAATCTTCAATTTCCTCCTCTTCATTATATATATGGTGGCATGGCTATATAAGCTATTTTTCTTCCATCTTGGTAGCTTTATATGTTTTTAGTGTTGTATTTAGATCATAGACTACATTATTTTGTGCATTAGAATTTGTCATGGTGCTTAAATCCTTGTGCACCCATGACATAAGAACTATTTAATTTTAAATAGTGCATTATGAACCATGGGATTCTCATCTTCAAACATAAAATTATATATGAAGTTACTTTGTACTTACTCCTAATGTTTTATCTCCCTCCTATAATATTGATGCATATACCAAGTTAATGGTAAGGAAACAAGTGTATAATGAAAAATATGAACCCAGTACTTAGGTGCCACACGTTCTTTAGTCCAAATCTCAACACATTTTTGAATATGGATTTTAGGGCACTCACCTTCCTAAAAATAAGGCCAATTACTTTTGATGACCTATGGTTGTTAAAATCTGCTAATCATAATCACATGCATCATCTTGATCAATTTGATTATTTCTATAAATTATCTACCATGTCACTACAACTCCTTTCAATGCATAATTTAAAGTACTAACATGTTTAATGATCATAGGCACATGAAATTTTAGGTACATAAAGAATTTATTGATATCCTTAGTCACATAGTATGAAAGAAGTTATCTTTTCATAGCAAATACCATTCTCATAGGTTGGTGTTCATGATAACCATAAGCCTAGTTGAGTAGATGAGTATCTAAGTCTCCACTTACAGATGAGTTTATTTCCTAAGGCAAGGTGTCTTCACTAGTCATCTCTATATAATCATGCATATGATCATCTACTTGATAGATAAAATCAACTTCTAAATGAGTAAGGGATTTAGCAAACATGGATGCACAATTCTCTATGATAAACTGAGATGCTAATGACTAAGTAACTACTAGTTTAGGCTTCCATTATTTATATGTATTCAACTATTGAGTGAGGAAAAACTACCCCTAAGGTTTAGTGTTCTCATATAAGAATTTTCACTTGGATTCATGTAAATCTTTCAAGTTCTCCTCAGAGTTTACCTTCATCCAACTAGTTTCTTGTGTGATATAAGGAGAGTCTGGTTTAACTATAATGATGTAGGGTTTATGCACTTTATATAGAAGAATGACTACAATCTTATCTCCCTAATGCACTTTTATCTAATTTTGCATAGTCTTGATAGTCATTTAACCATCATATGTCAATTTATTTCCAATCAGTATAAAGTAATGAGTTTATAATATCTTCATATCGATGACTTCAAAGTCACTCATAGGATCAATTTTATGACTTTGATCTCAAAATATTCTAATGTGGCAATGGGTTCAACTCTTTCATAGTTTGCTAAAATTAGAGTCACTAGGATATAACTTAGAACTGGTCATCTAATCACCTCCCATGTAGACCTAGGGATAATGTTAATTATGCTACCAAAATCAAAGACAACATTTAGAATTTCATATCCTACAGCTTTAATGTTGATTCATTAATCTACATCCCACAGATTCTTTGTTTTTACATACCAAACAAGTTTTTTTGTCTTCTGTTATCCTTGATATACACTCTAGTAAATTATGTATCAAGTTTTTGATGTTTTGAGAAATGTCTTCTTTGCACAATATACTTAGAAGCTTCAGTAAATCTGTTAGTGCAGTAACAACTCCATCCTAATGCATAATATACACAATCTAACCATACATTTGGGTAGTTGTTTCTAAAACATCACCTTCATTAGTGTCTTGGTGTTGAATACTTTTTTAACATTTTCACAGCTTCATACATGAGCCCCTTTTCTATAGCTAGGTTTGAGTATTTGTCCTATTTCACTTTTTAGATGGCCTAGTCCTGAGGTATTTTGAGAGGAGACAGTCCTCTCTTTATGTGCTAGTGTTTTGTGATAACATTTAGAAATGCATCCTCCTTAGACTACACATTCACCATGTTAACATTCCTAATAGCCTTTTCCTTTATTTTATTTTCCAAAATAGGATAGTCTTCTATCTTTCGATGTTCATATACCTTGCAATATGCATAGTAAGATTGTCTTTGGGTATTCAAAGGGAAATTTTATTAAACATGATTATACTCTCCACATAAGTAACATTGAAAATTAGCGTATTGATAATTATTTCCTCTACCACCTTAGTAACCCCCTATGTATCCACCCCCATATCATCCTCTATTTGACCAATAACCTCCTCTATAACCTCCCTATTATTACATTATATTCTAGTGTTGATGTTTTTGGCTATTATCTCCAATCCCAATTTTTTTTTTGCATAACTTGTAGAGTCTAAATAGGTTGCTTCTGATACTTAATTTTTAGATTCTAAGGTCTAGAGTATTGGTATTGTGGTGATGGTGGTGTCTAACCTAGTGAAGGAGGGGTCCATCTAGCCAAGGCTTGAGGCTGGTGCTATGGTAAACTTGGAATCCATTATGGACCTACTTGGTTCTCACAACCCTTATCAACCTTTTGGCCTAGAGTTATCTAATTTTCTAAGGACACTTGTTTCACGACAATGATGAATACATTTTTTGTGATATCTTCTCTGAGTTCCTACAAAGCCCTATAATTATTTTCATCATAATTATGTGATTCACAAAATTTACAATACAAACTCTATGGGATTTTTACATACTATTTCAAGAGATGGCACTACATTGTGGCATGCCCTACTACTCTATATATTTCATATAACTCTATCTTGATCTCAGGACAATTGTGCTTGTGATGTATTTCTTTCCCACAATCCATGCACCATAGATTTAGCTTAGGTTTATCTGCTTCATGATATTTTTTTATTCTCTTCATAAAAAATTTCAATGTATTTTCAATCTTAAAACTCATTATGGGAGCTTCTCCATAATCTTTAATCTAGTCCACCTAAAGAGTAGAAGCTCTAACATCTGCCTTAGTAACATATTGGGTCTGTGCTATAGAAAACTTAATCCTAGAGCACAGTCCTTTGAAAAAACACGTAGCTTTATTTTTATATTATAAGTCAAACTCTACCTTATTAATAACATCTAAGAAACTATGATCATAATTTTAGACTGATTCTCTTGACTTCTGCCTAATCTTCTTTAAGTCTTGAATAGTCTAACTTGTACATTTCTTGATTTAAAATTATTTAATAAGACACTCCTTAGCCTATTGTATATTTTACTAAATGATATCTCTATAGTATATAAATTAAATTACTCTTCCATTTAATTCCCCTATTAATTTTCACTTCTTTATATCCTCATTGATAATGCCCTTAACTTGTCATCTCATCTCACATGTTAGTAATTATTGTTCAGGGTTCATAGACCTATCATATGTCTCTAGGTTGATAAATACTCTTAAAGCACCCATATTATAGATTGATGTTGAAGGGATGTACTATTCATCTATTATAGTGGGAGGCTATGTTCTGTGTGCTCCTACCTACATACTACAAAGATTTACTTGCACACTAGGAGAGTTATTCTATGCACTCTACTTTTCTATATTTCTTGCTTTTCTCTACTTGGTTTCAATGAATCCTACAGCCTTAAAAGCCTTAAGAAATGATTATTTCAATTTTGGTACCCTAATGATGTATTTTTTCTAAAAATGGACCTTATTGAATACTGTCTACCTATCCTTATAAGTGAAAATTTTTACTAGAATATAACAAATTGGGCTACAAAGATGTGTACTTTTCCAGTGAATTATTCTTTCTTATGAATTCTTATCCTTTTAAGCTTGAACCCATGATTACTATGAAACTTTATGATACTTCATGTTTTTCTTTTGGTAATACCCATTCTTACAACTACACACTACATCTATCATCTAACTAATCTATCTCTACACTATTATCATCTTCATCTTTGAACATTTCTTCTTCCTTTCATTCTTTGTCACTTCTTTTTTTCTATCGGCATTCATCTTATTATTTCAATTGTATTCATTCATTATTTGTTCTTCACTTCTTTATTCTCATTCGTCACATCTTCCTATTAATTATTCAACTATTTTACTACTATTCTTAACTCTACTCACATCTACCTAGGTATTTTTCTATTTACTCCATCTATTATGTTATCATAGCTCACATTCTGAATCTAAACTCTCTTTTTTGACTATTCTTCCCTTGTGTCTCCATTCTAGATTTAGGTTTAGGCCTTATATGATTATCTAATCACCATTTATTATCATGTTGCACATAACCCCATAAGCTCAAAGTGACTAGTCCATATTAGATTTAGTAAGCACCATGGCCTTATCTATAACCAACATCTTCAATAGGATAGGTAGTCACTACAAAAATTTCCCTCAAATTCCTTTGATGAATAAGTCCTTCAAATTTTTTAATATTATGTATCCTTATACTACAAAATTAGTTATATATCCATCTACTTTAGTATCAACCTAATGATCAATTTTTCTTGTCTAGTTAGTTTCCAATCTCTACAACTGGTCTATCTTTTCTTTAGTCTAGATTATAGTCTCTTATATCCTTGGGTTAAATCAATAATACTATAACCATGCTAATAAGTTAGCTAGTAATTCAAGTAATTCACACCAAAAATTTTCACAAATTTATCCATAAATATTCTCTCAAATGATTTCTTATATGGTAAGACTAGTCCTTTTTAATTTTTCATGTATGAAATTACATATCCTTTGGTCTAACCATATCTCAATATATCCCTACCCTAGTAACCATCTTAGCATAATTTCCTCCAATAGGAGTTCCATGCTCACCACACCATTATTATCACAAGTTCCTAAAGCATCATAACATGCTAAGGATGAGGATATTTGTGAGATACTTCATGTGCATAGAGTAGTTTTATAATAAAATGATAGGAATTTGGATAATAGAAACATAAGAAGCATTAATTATTCTACATTATTAGGGAATTAAGAGTAACTAGTATGGTATAAATTGAATAATGCATTTAGAATAGTTTAGATAGAAAGTAACCAAAACATTACATGTGAGAATTTATTCAAAGAACATAATAATAAATAACATAGCTAACCATAACCAGATAATCTCTATTGATCTCTTCTAAAAATCAAAACCCACTTCTTCTTACAAAAATTATATATATATATATATATATATATATATATATATATATATATATATATATATAGGCATTTAAAATATATGAATATTCATATTCTTCTCTTACTTGGAGCCAAAATTAGAGTCTCTTCATATTATAGCCTATTACAAGTTGTGAAGATAAGATAAAATAGACTTATACAATGATAAAATGAGTTCATAATGCACAAATATTGAACAAATATACCAACAACATCTAA
Organism: Torreya grandis; assembly: GCA_037957365.1. Classification (NCBI taxonomy): domain Eukaryota; kingdom Viridiplantae; phylum Streptophyta; class Pinopsida; order Cupressales; family Taxaceae; genus Torreya; species Torreya grandis. The sequence goes on from JARHVA010002908.1 coordinate 297,440, forward strand.
TACCTCTCATGATTTTATCAAGATTGGTTAATCAAAATATTCAAAATAGTCTTCTATATAGGAACATTAAGGCCTCTCAAGACATATCAATTTATCACTTGGAAATTCTATTACACACTAATTAAAATAACACTATTCATTCTAATTTAAACTATGTTTCATATAAATAGTCTTAAATCAAGTCTGAATAAACCTTTTTCTTGGTCAAGGGCACTCATTATTAAGAATAAATTTAATCTATGTAGTTTAATTCATATATAAAATTCAAAATTTACATACTCACTCTAGGAGGAAGAAATATATTTACCTAAGGCCTATTTTGGCTATGTAGGCAGCGCTCATATTATGTGAAGTTTTATGATGAGATCTCAGATATTACTTTAACCTTATTCCCCCTTTTATCATTTGATATATATTGTGTTTATTTTTTAGTAGATAATGTCTGAATGTTTTAGTTAATTCATCTGGAAAATCAGGAAAAAAAAATAGTAAACCCTTGTAGATAGTCACACACACCTAGATCAAAAAATTAGTCATACAATCATCTATGACATAGCCACAACAAGTAGATAAGACCATAGTTCATCTAAATTATCCTAGTGAAAACTTTTCCCAACACATATTGAATTCTTGTTTCTATATGTGAGTCAATTTATTGGGATTTCCAACTAGTTTCTAGTCACATTCAACATGCACAGTTTGCATAAATTAGTTTGAGGGAGGTTTACACACTTTTTTTTTAATTTACTATTTTGTGCTCCTTTCCAATTATATATATTCTATATTTTATATTATGATATATATATTAATTATATTTATATTTAAATAGTTTATATATATTTATTTGATTCATTTCAATTCAAAATAGATTAAACATCAAGATGTAATTGTTGACCAATTTTCACTTTTAGGTCAAATTGGGGCACCCTTGGGTAAAAATTTAAATTTTATAAATTTTAGGGGTCCAATATAGATGTAAAAAGGTGTTGTATAGGCTAATTTATGTCATTTTATGTTGTAATAGCCTTGGTCACTAGTTATTTGGTCTTTATATCATTTTTGAGACATTTTGATGTTAAAAAGGATGCATTTAATGAGTTGTATGGATTTATTGGGAAGTATGAAGGTTAAATTATTTTATTTAATGCCCCATATGTACACTTAAGTCTTAATCAATTGACATAACTTAAAATTGGTAGTTTCTTTAGTTAAAAGGGTAGTTTTCTTAAGAGAAAAATATATTTTTGCACTTGTATGGATCTTTGGGAAGTGTGCCATATGGTAAATGATAAAATAAATTCCCCTTAATACTCTACAAGATCATTTAAATTTTTTATTTGATCCAAAATTTTAATTTCTTACTAAAAACTATTCTACTCCCTTCTTGCCCTTCTTGGCAAGCAAAAGCGACCTTTAGGTTTCTGCTTAGTATGAATAGCTCAACAAGTTTCAGGGTAAATTATTTTGGGATGTTGTTTTAAATAAATATATCTTAATTGAAATATAATTATTTTTAAAAATGGTGGCCTATGCTTCATGAACCATCCTTATGAAGTTGGCCTTTCAAATCTACCTGCCAATCTATGTACCCTACAGATTTTGCCTTAGTTTGATCAGATACTTATAATAAAATTGCTTATGTTGGTTATAGAGTATTTTTAATTCCTTACCCAATGTTATCCATGCTTATTTTTTAGTTTTTTTAAAGAGCCAATCAACTCAAATTTGTAAATTGGTCCCATTCCATGTTGTTGACAATTTTTCACCATGTTCTATATTTTCATAATTGAAAATGGATACAAGGTATTATGATAGGTTAATTTTCATGTTTCCAAAGTGTTATTAACCTCAATTCACCTTCAAATCTCACTTTCTAATCAAATGTTCTAGGAGTTGTAGTCATATCTAACCTGCCTTTCAATTTGCCATGAATATGCTTGCATACAAGTACTTGGAGGATAAATTCACATTGAATGGGATGTGTTAATACTTTTTTCATACCATTATAAGTGTGAGGAGTCCATTTTAAATCTTTGAATTAGGTTTTAAAATCATTAGAGGATTTCCTTTTCTTGTTCACTATTTGAAATTTCCTTATTATTGCAAACTTGAGAATCACTACCTACAGGTGGTATGAGTAGAGAGTTTAGAATCCATATAGAAATTTTTAAATATGTATTGACATATTATTTAAGGTATTATCATGTATAAAGGTTCATGTTATACTTTCTTGGAAGGATTTATTTCCAAATTAGGTTGAAGGTCATCTTCAAAAATGATAGGACTGAGTTTGAGACCAAGTCCCCAAAATATAAAAATAGAGATCCAAGGGGTTTTTGTACCTATTAAAACATACTTACAAAGTATTATAAGGAATATAAATAGGTGAACCATTTTTATTCTAGTATATACAAGAATTATGTCAAAGATTAGATCAAGAGAGTAAATGGAAATAGGTTGTTTAGAGCCTTAAAGTTACCCTAAAACACTCTGAAATACTCCATTAGCATCTGCCAACTTGTGAAGTTTTGAATGGCCTTTTGACACAAAGGAGAAATAATTAACACTTTTTCATGGGTATAAGATTTTAATTTTTAGGTTGTGGAGCTAAAAGCTTCACCAGGATGCAAATAGGAGGTTGCTGAGGTGCAGAGCAATCGACGTCAGTCAGGCCAACCATCGTCGGTCATATTCAAAGCACAGGGCTACCGACATCGGTCATCTCCAGCAAGATAGGGATCGATGTCGATCACTTGTGTGGTTCTAGAACTGTCAGGTTCATGAATAGTTTGTTAACGAACAGGTTGTTTGCATGTTAAAAGGCTAATTTTAGTCTTGAGTTACAGATATAATTATTGTAATTGGATGTCTAATTATTGTTTGCATGAGATCTATATAATAGACTCATGGGCTATATTATAATTTATGCTAGTTATAGTTGAGCTTAGTTAGCTCTTTTAGAGTGAAGAGAGCAAGGGTAGCTCCTCCTAGTTCCACAGGGGTGCCGAGTGTGTATGATCAGGTAGATCTACAGGATAGTAAGATCTGGTAGAAGATCCACTGGGGTACTAGTTTAGAGAATCATAAGGACTTGGTGAGGTAAAGACAAGGGTTATTTAGGGTGTAGAAGATCTACATGGTAAGTAATATCAGTTTGATTTGTAGGTTGTTGCAAGTTCATGGGAGATCTACTTGGAGTGCATTGTGTACTCGGTTGAGTATGTGTGTATACTCGGTGGTACTGGCTGTAGTGATATTAACTCATTGAAACAACAACTTGGTATTGAGTTGACTGTTTACTTGTAATTGTGCAAGTGCGAGAGAGAACTTTGAAGGAAGATTACTGTGTATGCCCTAGATGTGTGGGAGCTCTAGAGGTGTGGGAAGAAGAGTGTGGCACTTATTTATTGTAATTTCCTTCTGTAAGAGTATCAATACAATTGGGTATTGTCTCTCATATTCTGTGTTATTTCTAAATTCTAGTTACTTATTGCTTCTAGTTAATTCCACATTTAGTTACTTGCAAAGGTAATCAATTGTGCTTCCTAGATCCTGACAAAGTGGTATCAGAGCTTTGTGTGTTTTGGGTCCTAACAGTTAGTATCAGAGCTAAGGTTACAGGGAGCAAGTTTGTGTTTGATTACAGGTCACTCTCAGGGGTTTTTGATTGAGTGGGAGTATAGTAATGGTAGAAGAAAGTAAGCTAAGAATGGAGGAATTCAAAGGCACAAATGGTCAATTATGGTGTTATGGAAAGAAAGAGTAGGTAAAGAAAGATTGTTGGTTGGTAGAAGATCAACATGAAGGAGCATGTGTTGTAGGTATTATTGCACTGGTTGTTCTTAGATGTTCCTTGGATAAAGTAGAATCTTGGTTTATAGATTTTGTTGCCTCTTTCCATGCAGCCCCAAATAGAGGGGTTGGTGAGCCTTGTCAAAGTATTGGCAAAGGGGAAGTGTGGCTGAGATTGCAGATGACCAACACATGGGTGTTGAAGGAGGTCATGCAGGTCCTAGTCTTGAAGATGAGGCTAATTTATTTAGGAAAGTTGGGTGATAAGAGATGCATAGGAACTCTCATAGTGGATGCACTTGAATTAGCTGGTGGTAAGAAAGCAGGTACTCTTTATCTACTTACTTGTATTATTGATTCTTCTTCTATTGTGAAGACGTGGCTTTGTAGGCTTGGTCACATGAGCAAGAAGGAGATGCATGTTCTTAAGAGGAAGTTAGATGTCTTTGAAAAACTTAAGAATTGGAAAGCCTTGGTGTTTATGGAGGAGATGATGGACAGAGATCAGTGGATGGGACTGAATAACTCTAAGCAGGGTAGTTTGGATAGGGTTTTGATTTAAAGTAAGCTCACGGGTAAAAATTCATCACTCACAAGAAAACACAAGTACTGACATCGGTCAAGGAGAAATGATGTCAAATAGATAGGTATTGATGTTAGTCATGTGCAGATAGGTAAAGTTAGTGGTGTTGAGCAGGTGGCCACTAATGTCGATAGGAAAATTGGCATCGGTGACCAGGTTGACACTAATGTTAGTCAGGGAATCGGCTTTGATAGTTAGGTCAGTCGCATGGAACTGATGTCGATAGGATGTAGACTGGGTGGTGACTGACATTAGTCATTAAAATAGATTTTGGGTGAATAAAAAGCTATCAAGGAGTCTCAAACACCCATGTGGAGGATTGAAAGGGTAAGTAAGCCTTAAATTTGTTATTCTTCTTCTTTATACTACTTGTTGCTCACTGATGGTCAAGAACCAAGAAGTTTTTAAAGAAGCGATGCAGATAGGATCCAGGAAATAGTGGGAGCATGGCATGGATGAGGAATTTGATTCCTTGGAGAACCAAATGGTAGATTTGGTAGAGTTGCCAATTGGGATGAAAGCAATGAAAGATGAATGGATTCCAAGGTTAAAGAATAGAGAGAATGGACACGTGAGATGGAAGGCCAGGGTACATGGTCTTGAGCAGGCTGCAAGGCAATGGTACAGGTTTGATAGGTGTATGACAAAGTAGGGCTTTAGTCAATGTCAGTGTAACCATTGTGTTTGTCTTACTAGGTTGGATAATGATTGCAACATTATCCTGTTACTGTATGTGGATGGTATGCTTGTTATAGGTTTAGACATACAGAGTTTTGCTGAGCTAAAGGTAAGGTTAGTTCAGTGGTTTGTCATGAAGGATTTGGGAGTAGAAAAATTCTTTGGCATGAGTATCCTAGAGATAGAGAAGATCACAAGTTGATGTTGTCACAGGAGGATTGTGTGAAGGTAGTGCGGGATGTAAAATCGGTAAGCACACTTATGGATGGACAGTTCATAGAACAGGGTCCCCAATCACATGATGAGGTTGAGTACATGTGTACTCCCTGATATTGCCCTAGTAGTGGGAGTTGTCAGTAGGTTTTTGGCCAATCTAGGAAGGAAGCACTAGAAATCAGTTTAGTGGGTTCTCAGGTATCTGAGAGGGACCAATAGAAGGTTGACATGCTATGCAGGGTCAAGTTCTTTTCTACATGGGTTTGTAGATGTGGATATGGTAGGTTACTTGGATGACAGGTGTTACACCATAGGATGTGTGGTGGTTGGTCTTCAAGATTGAGCTTGAAGAGGGATACAAGCTAGGAAACAAATTAGATAGTGTACAGGTATAGGTGTAGTTGTTTATCTCCAAGTGGGAGATTGTTAGGTTGTGGAGCTAAAAGCTTCACCAGGATGCAAATAGGAGGTTGCTGAGAGGTTGCTGAGGTGTAGAGCAACTGACGTCGGTCAGGCCAACTAACGTCAGCCATATTTAGAGTGTAGGGATGCCAACATCAGTCAGTATCAGTTGATGTTGGTCATCTCCAGCTAGACAGGGACCAACGTCGATCACCTATGCGGTTTTGGAACTGTCGGGTTCACGAATAGTTTATTAATGAACCAGTTGTTTACATGTTAAAAGGCCAATTTTAGTCTTGAGTTGTGGATCTAATTATTGTAATTGGATGTCTAATTATTGTTTACATGAGATCTATATAATAGACTCATGGGTTGTATTGTAATTTGTGCTAGTTAGAGTTGAGCTTGGTTAGCTCCTTCAGAGTGAAGAGAGCAAGGGTAGCTCCTCCTAGTTCTATAGGGGTGCTGAGTGTGTATGATCAGGTAGATTTGTGGGATAGCAAGATCTAGTAGAAGATCCACTGGGGTACTAGTTTGGAGAATCATAAGGACTTGGTGAGGCAAGGACAAGGGTTCTTCAGGGTGTAGAAGATCTACATGGTAAGTAAGATCAATTTGATTTGCAAGTTGTTGCAAGTTCATGGGAGATCTACTTGGAGTGTGTTGTGTACTCAGTTGAGTGTGTATACTCAGTGGTAATGGCAGTAGTGATATTGACTGGTTGAAACAACTTGGTATTGAGTTGATTGTTTGCTTGTAATTGTGCAAGTGAGAGAGAGAACTTTGAAGGAAGATTACTGTGTATGCCCTAGATGTGTGGGAGCTCTAGAGGTGTGGGAAGAAGAGTGTGGCACTTATTTATTGTAATTTCCTTCTATAAGAGTATTAATACAATTGGGTATTGTCTCTCATATTCTATGTTATTTCCGAATTCTAGTTACTTATTGCTTCTTGTTAATTCCGCATTTAGTTGCTTGCAAAGGTAATCAATTGTGCTTCCTAGATCCTGACAAAGTGATATCAGAGCTTTATGTGTTTTGGGTCCTAACATTAATGATTTTAATTATACATAAATATTATGAATTCCATCAAGGGAATTCTTTTCACAATCATGATCAGATCTTAGTGAGCTAAAGTAACCTACAGACAGGGTATACAAGGAAAATGTCTCAGTCAAGGTAGTGGAGGGCCCATTCATGACCAAGGTACATGTAAAGGGAAAAGAGAGATTATAATTATGAATAAATTTTGTGAAATAATTTCATTATGATGATAAATATCTTCATGATCTTTAGAAATGATGAAGCAAACCTATGTGGCCCCTAAAACCCCTGTATCCACCTACAAGCAGAGTCTAAAGGGGAAAGGAGCAAATTAGTTTGGTATTGACATGGACATAGCTCAACATGGGGTGATAAAGTTATAATAACTAAATAATAGTATTATAAGGTGTCATAGAGACTAATTCATGCTTGTAAGGCCTAATTCCCAAAATGTTCACCTACAAGTAAGGTTCTAAGGGCACAACTTTCATGGTCAAGACAAAGAGAGCCCAGTTAGGTGAGTCCCAAGTGTATATGAAGGAACAAATCAAGTTATACTAATGAAATTAACCTAAAAAACTTCCATCAAGACCCTTATCACCTCCACAAGACCTTGTAAATGTGAAATAAACCTACATAAGGCCTGATAAGCACTTATAGTTTGTTGTAATGGTGGTTGACAATGAACTAGTTTCATAGTATAATTATTGGTAATGCATGAAATAAGATAGATGAATCCAAACAAAAAAATAATGGATATTATAAGGTGGTAATTATCCATTCAAATTTCAATACCAATGCCTAATTCATTCAAAGTCACCTATAGGCACCCTAAACAAATAAAACACAAACACATAATAAGGTTTCATACAATCTTGATTGGTAGGGTATGGGATGAAGTGTGTGGGTATTTGAAGTGATGATAGAATAAATACATCCTCATCATGATGTTAATGACATAATTAATCCATTAATAATGAAATAAAATAGAAAAATACCCTTTCAAATGCAACATGTAGTCTTTGTGAAAATCCTGCAAGCACAATACTCCTTTTGCATGGTCTATTTGGGGATTTTTAGATTTTAGAGATCAAATGATCTAAAAAAGGTCCAATATTTTTTATATAACATTTTTGACAATTGATTAAACTCATTAAATATTTATCTTTCTTTATAAATTAATTTAAGTGAACTTTGTTTTGTCTTAGATAGAGGGCACTTCCCTAGGTGCATAAGCTTACATATTTTGAGGAATGGAGAGGAAGATTAAACTAGAAGTTGATTGAAACTTTTATAGGGGTTTGGTAAGATTAATATCACTTGTTACAACATGAATAAAATCTTATTTAAGTTTAGAACCAAGCAAGATGGTCTAAAACACCAAGGTTTACAAATAGGGTTGTCAAACACACTAAGGCCTAAAAGCCAAAAATAGAAAATTTATATTTATAGCATGATAAATGCCTTCCACCTCATTTTATCATGTATATAGGATGGTATTATAAGTTATTAAGCCATTGGTAATCATGGAAAATCGTTAAAGGTCATGTTGAGCTCTAGGTTGCAATTAAGCTTAGGAGTGGGGTTTTGGCATTAACCCCAAATGGATGGTCACCTTTAATTTCAACATGGAATGAGAATTTCAAACTATTTGAGCATGTTCATGATGTCTCAACAATTTTTTTCAAGTTTACAACATGCAAAATAAACCTTGGAGAAGCCATTTTTGGACTTTGAAACACTCAAACTTGTATGATATGGAGAAAATAGCTTGATAGGGTGAATTCAAAAGCTCACATATTTATTGATACTATGCATGGATTATCAATAAGTTTTTAGGAGTTATTCATGGTCCTAAACAACCATTTTATTGCATTGTATTGAAATTTGTATGTGAAACCTTTTTGAACAATGCTTAAGAGGTCAAACTACTCAGAAACCCTTATTAAGTCCTTATAGAGACCTGATTGGAGAAATGAGACTAAATGTGCATCTATATGGACCATTTTCTCATGAAAACTATTTTAAGTTATAGAGGACTCACTAAATCTCCCTCCCATGAAAATTATTTGTATGGAGTTATATGGATGTGGTGCAAAATAGGGTATTTTTTACCATTTTTTATGTTGTGTAGGTTCTAGGAGGATTATAAAGATGAAAAAAAAATTATGATAAATATTAATACTTATGTTAACTCTCTTAAGTGCCTCAAAAATATCTCTCATCTCAAATAGTCAAAACTAGCCTATTGGATAAGCTAGTGAGAAGTGTGAAAACTCTAAGGAAAAGTGATTTTAAGGTGTCCCTAATGATTATAATGACATTAAGGGTCTTGAAAATTTTCATCCACTCCTTCCATGTATTTTCATAGGAAACTAAAGCCAAATTTGAGGCCAAGTGTGTAGGGTGCATGAAAGAAGAGTTTTTTGGATTGCAGATAATGATAACTCCTTTCCAGTTCATTTTAGAACACCAAGCCTAAAACCAATGCATGGGGAGGAATTTATGATTTTATTAAACTTCATACAAATCATAATACTTTGTCATAATTATTTGAGGCATTCAAATAGGGCCAATAATGAAGGCAATTTTTTTGAGCCAAGACAAGGAGTTTTACACCACTTTTCATGAAGTTTATGCTTTGAATTGAAACTTGTGCTTACTAAAATTTAATGGTGTGTCACATATACTCATATAATACATAATTAACTTATTTTATCATCTTGACAAGATTCATTATGACCCTTGAATTTTCTCTCTCTCTCTCTCTCTCTCTCTCTCTCTCTCTCTCTCTCTCTCTCTCTCTCTCTCTCTCTCTCTCTCTCTCTCTCTCTCTCTCTCTCAAGTTCTATAAGAACTAGTTATTTTGGCCATTGTATAGATGTTCCACCTAAGTATGGTGAATCCCTAATCATTTGAATAAATTTTAATAAATAATTATTACTATTTTTACCTCCTACATGACTATTATTTTTGTGTTTATTTGGAATGTTTAATTTTATATAAGTGAAGACTAAGGATTCCTTAGAATTTTGTTTCATTCTTTCATCCTATTTGCAGTTGGAAAGCTTCTGCTTGTAGGAAATATAAAATTATCTAGGAAATTTAAAGAATTTAGTGAGTTATTATATTCATTATTTCCCTCATAAGAATCTTCTCTAGTCCTTCTATCTTTTTAAATTCATCCATAACCTCATAATGTAGCATTGATGTGAGAAGATAAACATTGGAGAAGTGTATGTTTAGTTTATCCCTTGATTTCAAGTGTAAGATGAATATGATCAGAAGCCATTAATATTTTGATGTATCACCTCCCTTAGGATATATTTTTTCAGTTATCTCTCTCCATTTTCACCCCCCAAGTTTAGTTGTAGTTGTGATATAAATTGGTACATCAAGGGAGCTATCCTTATCTAGAGATTTACCTCATCCTTAGGCTACCCACAAGCTTAGAGGTGTTTCCATTGTGCCACTTGGATGAGGAGATGTTTTAAATCTCATAAAAGGGTGAAAATCCAAGTGACAATTTTTTTGTCATGCTCAATGGGACTCTTGGTCTAAGAGGTTAAGAGATTTTTTATTTTGTTTCTCAATAATCAACCTTTGGAGGCATACATGCAAGCATAAATATCGACTCAAAAGATATATAAAATAGTCAAGAATCCCAGGTTATCCTTTTAATATTTTTGGTAACATTTTACCTTGTGTTCTTTCTTTCAATTAAGTTTCATTGTTGAATTTGGTGTTGAGTTTTGTTCTTTACAGGGTGATGAGACATTGCAAGCTTGTGTCATTCCCTATCAACAAGAAAGAGTCCTTAATCAGAACTTTAATGAAGTTTGAAAAACCTAATATGGTTATTTTTATCCCCAATATGATCATATTCAACCTTATCATGAATTGTATCAGTCCTATAGCTAGCCTCCTCAATATCTTACTTCTCTTAGTCAACCTAGCCACTCCTCAACTCCATCCTTTTCCACCTTCAAGAAGACTCTTTTGGGATATGAGAGGTACATGTTGAAGCTTGATAATCTAAGAGTATGTGGTCAATATTTTCTTAAGAATTTAATTCATAAGGTGAGATATCTATTAGAGTTGTTTAAAAGAGAGTGGGTACCTATTGAGAGAGCCAATTGGCAAAGGTTCACAAGTGAGATCCTTGATGTGAGTGTCCTAGTTTATTCTTTATAATATAAGCTAAGAATTCATGAGAGGAAGAATTAAAAAGTCTATAAAACTTAATATCCACTTCCCAAATTTTTATATCAGCCATATTTGATCCCTACTCATGATCCTAATCAAAATTTCCAAAGTCATCCTTCTCCAAATCAAGTGGAAGAGAGAGTTGAAAAGACTAGACTTGTGTTTGAATCAAACCTTGATAGAAAAATTGAGTTGGCCAATAATAAAATACAAAATACATATTAGTATTAAATGAATTGAAGTTCAAGCCCTGATTTCCATCTCACATTGCATCCCCACTACCTCAAAAAGAGACTCATAATCCTAATATACTAGGTTGGAATAAGATAATAGAGTCATGGGGAAAGAAAGAGGAGAAAAATATTGACAAAGGTTGTGAAGTTGAGAAGGATCTTGATCCTATAAAAAACCCTCTCATATTTTATCAAGAAAAGACTTCTAATCCCAATATCCTAAGCTAGAGAAAGATAGTGGAATCATGGGGAAATAAAGAAGATGGAAGCATTGTCAAGGAGTGTGAAGTGGAGAATAGAGTTTATCCTTTGCAAGTCTCTCCACCCTTCCTCAAGAATATTCTTTTGTAACATGTCAGCCCTCATGTATTAATCATACTCATGATGATTCCTATGATATTCAATAAAGAATTTTCCAAGAGAACCTAGCCAAGAAAATTGAAGATTTAGAGGCAAAGATGAGATTGCTAAGTTAAGGTGAGATGGAAGGTTTAGACCCAAAAGAGCATCCTATGCCTAAACACACCCCATCTACCCTTCCTCAAGAGATTCCTCAAGATAAACCAGATATGAATGAGGTGTTTTTCAAGTGGAAGGAAGAAAATAAAGTCGTTCTAACCCAAATTCTGCCTCCCCTTCCTCAAGAGATTCCAAAAGAATCCCCCACACTTCACTTGCAATATAATTTTGAGTTCTATGTGCCACCTCAACCAACTTGTTCATATTTTCCTCACCCCATCACCATTTTAATTTATGGACCTATGGTATGGTAACCTAAGTAGGATTATTTGGTTGAATAAAAATTAGAAATTTTGCTTGAAGAGAGCCTCAGTCCTTGGCAACCTCATTGGACTAAGTCACATGACTTCAAAATTCCTAGTCTTGAAATCACAAAGAAGGAGATAGAGGATCTTATAGCCATTGAGAACCAAATTCCTATTGTAGAGGTTAAAATAAAATTTTATATCTCTCAAGATCATGAATGATGAAGAAGATTTGATGTCTTGTGTGGAAATTTTTGATTGGGTAGATGAAGAAGAATGTCTTCCTTTTGCCAAAGAGGAAGAAAGGATCATTAGCTCTTCCATCAGTTTGAAAGATACCATGGATGGTTAAGGAAAATATCCTAATAATCCTTGGGATTATTTTTTTTCAATTATTATATCAGGCTATACTCCTCTTCAAGGAGCCTATGATCTGGTCAAGGATGGAGAAGGAAGCTCTAGTACTCAAGTAGGTATGCAAAGGAAAATTAATTTTTCAAAACTATTCTTTCAAGAAGAATATACATTTCATGATGAAATTTTTTAATTCATAAATATGGTTTATCATCCTTTTGACCAATTGGGATAAACACATTAGCTCTTGAAGGATGGAACAAGCTCATATTGGCCTTAATCTTCCAAAGAACATGAAACTACTTCCCTTGCAACCATGCCTACTAAAGAGATACAAATTGATGATGAAATGTAAAGTGGGTAGAACTATAAAGTGAAAATGTTTAAGAGCAATATACATACATTGGAGACCTATTTAAGGATGATCCACTTGAGGGAAGATCAAGTGAAGTGCTAAGAAATAGGTTTGAATTACAAAGCATCTATTTCAAGGAGAAGCATGCTTGGCACTATGTTTCATCTCACCACAAAGATGATTCAAGGAGTTTTAATTTTGATCATATAAATAAGGTATGATTAGTATCTAGATATTCATAGTAGTTTTTTTAATTTTATTTCCCCTAAGTGCCTTAAGCACGTGTGTGTGTGTGTGTGTGTGTGTGTGTGTGTGTGTGTGTGTGTGTGTGTGTGTGTGTGTGTGTGTGTGTGTGTGTGTGTGTGTTGTTAGTTTGTTGTCTTATTTTTTGTGTGTCATTGCTTTGTGTGATTGAGGTTATTAGTGTTATTTTATTGATGGTAAATGGTAAATGGTAAATGTTTCATTTTTTTTCTTAGACTTAAAATGACTCCCTAATCCTAAAGGATTGATAAGTCTATTGGTCTAGTTAGAATAATAGGCATATTACCCCTATAAGTCACCAATTTGTTGAGCAATTTTGATTTTTAGGTCAAATTGGGGCACCCTTAGGTAAAATTTGACTTTTAGGAACTTTAGGGGTCCAATATAGATGTAAAAATGTGTTTTATAGGATAATTGATGTCATTTAATGTTGTACTAGCCTTGGTCATTAGTTATTTTGGTCCTTATATCATTTTTAGGTCATTTTGAGGTTATAAAGGGTGCAATGAATGAGTTGTATGGATTTATTGGGAAGTATTAATGTTAAAAAATGTGATTTAATGCCCCATGTGTCCACTTAAGTCTTAATCAATTGACTTAACTAAAAAGTGGCAGGTTCTTTAGTTAAAAGGGTAGTTTTCTTGGGAGAAAAGGAAATTTTAGAACTTGTATAGTTCCTTGGGAAGTGTTCCATGTGGAAAATGATCAAAAAATTACCCTTAAGCTTCCCCAAAATTATTTACATGTTTTATTTTATTTTTAAGTGACATTTCTTACTAAAAACCATTCTACTCCCTTTTCACCCTTCTTGGCAAGTAGAAGTAACCTTCAAGTTTTTGCTTGGTATGGATAGCTCAAGAAGTTTCAAATAAAATAATTTTGGAATATTATTTTAAATTAATATACCTTAATTTAAATATAATTAATTTGAAAAATTATATCCTTTGCTTCATGAACCATCCTCATTAAGTTGACCTTTCAAATCTGCCTGTTATTTTATGTACCCTACATGTTTTGCATTGGTTTGAGAAGATACACACAATATAATTAATAATGTTTATTATATATGATTTTTAATTAATTATAATATATTTTAAATTCTTAATTTCAATTTTAAAGTTGTTTTGAAAATCCAATTACCTCAAGTTTGCAGACTGGTCCCATTCTATGTTGTTGGTATTTCTTCACCATGTAATGTATTTTCATGCTTTAAAATGGATTATATGTGTTGTAATAGGTTCATAATAATGTTTATAAAGTTTTATTAACCTCCCTTCACCTTCCAATCTCACTTTCCAATAAAATGTTCTAGGAGTTGCAGTAATATGTAACATGCCTTTCAGTCTGCCATGAATATGCTTACATATAGGTGCTTGGAGGATAAATTCACATTGAGTGGGATGTGTTAATACTTGTTTCATACCATTATAATTGTGAGGATTATATTTTTAGTCTTGTAAGTAGGTTTTTAACTCATTATATTATTTCCTTTTCTTATTCACTATTTGAAATTTCCTTATTGTTGTAGACCTAAGAATCACCACCTATAGGTGGTCTAAACAAAGAGTTTAGAATCTATAAATAAAGGTGTCATATATATCAATTCATTATTTTAAGGCCTGATTCCCAAAATTTTCACCTATAGGTAAGGTTTTAAGGGCAGGTTTTTCATGGTCAAGACAAAGAGATCCCAATTGGAGGGAGTCCCAAGTGTGTTTGAAGGAACCAAGTAAGTTAGACTAATAAAATTAACCTAAAAAAATTCCATCAAGATTATTATCAACTCCATAAGCCATTTTTAATGTGAATTAAACCTACATAAGGCCTAATAAGCACTTACAGTCAATGTTAATGGTGGTTGACAGTGAACTAGTTTCATAGTATAAGCATTGGAAGTGCATGAAATGAGATAGATGAATCCAAATACATAAAAAGTAATATTTAAATTTTATAATTATCCATTTAAATGTCATTAACAATGCCTAATACATTCAACATCACCTATAGGTACCCTAAATAAACAAAACATAGTCACAGTCATAAGGTTTCATATAGTCTTGATTGACAGGGTATGGGATGAAGTGTGTGGGTGTTTGAAGTGATAATAGACTAAGGAAATATTAATAATTATGTTAATGAAATAATTAATCCATTACTAATTAAATCAAATAGAAAAATACCATTTCAAATGCAACATGTAGTCCTTGTGAAAATCTTCCAAGAACAATACTCCTTTTACATGGTGTATTTGGGGTTTTCAAGATTTTAGATATCAAATGATATAACCAAGGGACAATATTTGGTATATAAAATGTTTTAAACTTGAATAAACGCATTAAATATTCATATTTATTAATAAATTAGGGGAATTTCCCTTTGGTTTGTCTCAGATAGAGGGCACTTCCCTAGGTGCATAGGCCTATAAGTTTTGAAGAATGGAGAGGAAGAGTAAACTAGAAGTTGATTGAAACTTTTATAAGGGTTTTGGAATCTTACTAACACTTGTTCCCACTTGAATAACATATTATTGAAGTTTATAACCAAGCAAGATGTTATAAAACACTAAGGTTTGCAAATAGGTCTATCAAACACACTAAGGCCTAAAAGCCAAAAAGAGAACCATTTCTATTTTTATCATGAGATATGCCTTATAACTTGTTTGATAATGTCTATAGGATGGTATTATAATTTATTAAGCCATTATTAATCAAGGAAAACTATTAAAGGTCATGTTGAGATCTAGGTTATAGTCAAGCTTAGGAGTAGGGTTTGTCATTGACTCCAAATGGATGGTCAACTTCACTTTAAACGTGGAATGAGAATTTCAAACTATTTGATAATGTTCATAAGGTCTAAAAATATGTTTTAAATCTCAAAAAATTCAAAAAGAACCTTAGAGAAGCTATTTTTTGACTCTAAAACACTTAGACATGTAGGATATAGAGAAAAGAGCTTGATAGGGTGAATTCAAAAGCTCACATATTTCTTGATACTATGTATGGATGCTCAAGAATTTTTTAAGAGTTAGTCATGGTCCTAAAAAACCATTTTGTGGCATTGTATTAAAATTTAGATTTGAAACCTTTATGAAAAATGCTTAAGAGGTCAAACTATTTGGAAACCCTTGTTAAACACTTATAGAAACCTGATTGGAGAAATAATATTAAAGATGAATCTAGATGGACTATTTTTATCATGAAATATATTTAAATTTTCAAAGGAATCACTCAAGCTCCCTCCCATGTAAATTAGTTGTATGGATGGGGTAAAAATAGGGTATTATTTACTATTTTTTATGTTATGTAGGTTCTAGGAGGAGTATAAAGATTAAAACAAATTTGAGAGAAATATTAATACTTGTGATAACTCATCATATTAATTTAATTCATTATAACAACACTTAAGTGCCTCAACAAGAGCTCTCATCTTAGTCAATCAAAACTGGCCTATTGGACAAGCTTGTGAGAAGTGTGAAAACTCTAAAGGAAAGTGATTTTAAGGTATCCCTGATTATTATAAGGCCATGGAGGGTATTTAAACTTGTCATACACTCCATAAAATGGGTTTTTATGGTCAATTGAGTCCAAATTTAAGGCCAAGTGTGTAGGGGCATGAAAGATGAGTTTTCTACACTATAAATGATGATAACTCCTTTCCAATTGATTCTATAAGACCATGCCTAGAACCAATGCATGGGGAGTCATGTATTATGTACTTAAATTTCATTCCAATCATCATAACTAGTCCTAATTGGTTATGTGGTGTTCAAATAGGGCCAATCATGAAGGCAATTTTTTTGAGCCAAGACAAAGAGTTTTGTGCCACTTTTCATGAAGTTTATGCTTTGAATTGACACTTGGGATTACTAAATTTTCATGGTTTGTACCATATCCTCCTCTAATTCACAATTAACTAATTTTATTATCTTTAAAAGTGTCCTTAAGATCCTTAGACTTCTCTCTTCTTTTCTCTCTCAAATTCTATAAGAACTAGCCATTTTGGCCATTGTATGGATATTCCACCTGAGTATGGTAAATCCTTGCTCATTTTTATACCTTTTGATCAATAATAATATTGATGTTTACCTCCTCCATGACTGTTATTAGTGTTTTCATTTGGAATGTTTGATTTTGCATAAGTGAATACTATGAATTCCTTAGTATGTTGTTTCATTATTTCATCTTATTTATAGTTGGAAATCTTCTTCTTGTAGGGTATGTGAAGTTTTTTAGGAAATTTCAAGGATTTAGTGAGTTATTATATTAATTAGTGACTTCATATGCCTCTTGTCTAGTCCTCCTAGATTTTCACATTCATCCATAACCTCACAATGTAGTATTGATGTGAGAAGATGAAGATTAGAGAAGTGTATGTTCAATTTGTCCCTTGATTTCAAGTGTAAAATTCATATGTTTGGAAGTAGTAAATATATTTGGTGTATCACCTCCCTTAGGATAGTTTGTTTTTATTTATCTCTCTCCCTTTTCATTGCCCAAGTTTAGTTGTAGTTGTAATCCAAAGTGGTACATCAAGGAAGCTAGTCTTATCTAGAGATTCACCTCATCCTTAGGCTACCCACAAGTTTAGAGGTGTTTCCATTGTGCCACTTAGACGAGGAGAGATTTTACATCTCCTCAAAGGATTAAAATCCAAGTGATAATCGTAATCATCTAATAATGTAGCATGTCTAAAATATGATAGCATAGTAAGTAATTTAATTTTTTACGGTTATGGAGTGTAATCCCTAGGTTGTTAATGGATTTAAATATAGTAAATCAAAATATAAATATGTAATGATTAAAACCATTAAATTTTTAAATAACTAAGCTAAACTGATATTTCTAATAATGGAAATGAAGGAGACAAACGAATACTTAACTAAAATCTACCTAAGATGAAGGATAGGGGGCCTGAAAACTAGTACAAGAGCTGGTCAGAGTGTTAAAAATAGGATCCAAGTGTCAAAAAACCTCCTATACAATAATTCCATACCCTAGATAGTATAATTATGGTGATAATGTCCACTTATAGAACTAATGTCATCTATAAAATAACTATTTTGATATTGTAAGAGCACCTATGTCTAAGTCTTCCAAGCCTATTCTTATATGAACAAACTCTGATTCAATGTATGTGACCTATTATGACTGATTTTATATGAAAAATGTAGGCCTCCATGTTATTAGGGTATGTTAATTGGCATAAGTATCAAATGTGTGGTGTTATTTTGGTAGGCTAGACATCTTCAAAACCCTACTATGATGAGATTTGCCTACGTACTAATACTCTAAGGAGGGATCATCCTGATGTAGTTCTCCCTACCTAATTACTAGTGCAAGTGTAATTGAAGCTAGTATGAATGTCAATTTCAATGATTTGAGTGATACTTGAGAATATAAATATATGTATCTAAGATTAGGATGGATATATATGATTGTATGTAGAAGTAATATAGAATAGGGATTGATAACCTTGATTATGCATAGCTTGTTCTGAGCTTGTTTATGTGTATTTGCATCTAATTCCATCTAATGGATAAAGGGATAATCATGTATATATATACTGATCTAGTGCTTGTGTATGGTATAAATAGGTTTTGGTTCACCTTAGGTATTTTATAAATTAAAAAGATATTTTTTGGATCTCAAAAGAGGGAAAAGGACATTAACACCCAAATGATACAATAAAAATTTAGTGATAGTGTCCACTTATGGAACTAGTGTTCATGTGGAAGAGCTTGAGGCACTAGGAGCCTAGAAACCTAAGAAAGTGTTTGTGACTGATTTTTAAATGTCTATGGATATGGGTGGCCCACATAAGAGCTAGGTAAGTGCCTAAATAGGCCCTAAGATAAGTCTAGGTCTAAGCTAGGGATGGGTGGTCTAAAATAACACTCTTGGAACTCAATTATAATTTTTAAATGATTAAATTTGCCCACCTTTATTATATAAATGTAGAAAATAAAAATTACTAGGATAAAGGAAAAATAAGCGTACTTGGACTTACTTATGAGGTAAGGCCTATGAGTTTGTATTGGAGTATGCGAAGTGTGCTCCATTATGTGTTTTGAAAATGAAACATGAATAAATCATTTCTTATTTAAGAGATATAAAAATCAAAGAAAAAACTAAGTAAAGAGATAAGAAAGAGGAAAATAATGAATACACCTCGGTAGGTATGTGAACCAATGCATAAACTTGGTGACATCATGGGTGTGTGCTTGTAGACAATGATCAATCAGTGAATAAATTGGACTAAGATGAGCTTAATCAATCCCCATGTGTGGGTATCTCATGAACTCAAGTTGGCCTTGAATCTTATTTTTTCCATACATGCTTAGTGGATCATGACCTACAAATAGCCTGGATTGGACTAATGGCTTATCCAATCCTCTTATGTAGGTGGATCAAGAAATCAAGAAGGCTATGACTCCATCATTGCCTACCCATGTGTATTAGTTGCATTTTTAACTAAATTTCATAATGTAACTAAAGTTATATGATTATAAATAAAATTATATATAATAGCTCTATGACCACTTAGGAACTTTGGTATTAAAATTGACCTAAGGGCTTTCTTAGGCACTTGAGTATGCATCTTAGGGACTACACAATAATTCCAATCACTTCACATAGAGTAAGGAATCAATATAGTGTAATATTACTTAGAACATGGTGTATGGTGTGTATAACATAGAGAATGACATGAAGTTTTTCATTCCATTTGATCAACTGGTGCATGAGTATACATAAATAATGTGATGTGCACATGCCCCTAAATTTGATATTTGAGCATATGGATTCTAGATTGAGTTGTAATAATCTATATCTAAGTATCTAAAACTAAAAAAATAGTTCTCATGCCATGTATGATGCCCCTAATCTAATCAAATTGGTATGATTTTGTGCAAAACTGAGCAAACATTTGTAATCTATAACTAAATCTATACAAACATAGTCTATAACTATTGCACCTTTCTATATAATCTAGTTTTTTAACTTTTGGGACTACTAGACAATAGCACCATACCTTGGACAATAGTTTTGTGTTTCTAGTGTTCACTTTTGGTGTTAGTCTCCAATTATGTTATTTTTATACCAAATGAGTTTGATCTCCATCTGAATATTTTCCACTATGTTTTTTTCCTAAAACTAAGCTCTATATTCTATGC